>LNAC01000864.1:442352-580401 GCA_002007465.1 Ailurus styani | reverse complement strand
CTTGGATCCGCGCTTCCAGCCCCCGCGCCGCTGCCGCCGCATTCCCCCTTTCCCGCCCCCCGCCGCCGTCGCCGCCGCCCGCACTCACCTCAGCTGCCCATCCGGGCGCCGCCGGCCGTCGACCTAGTTTCCCCCCAAAAGTCTCCGGTGTGTTATTCCCGATGTGGGGGGGTTGTTACGGGGTGGTCGCCGGGGGTTCGGGAGCGGGGGCCGCGCCTTCAACGGAGCTGCAATCCTAACCCGCCATCTGGTGGCATTTTCCACACGCCAATGGCGCCGCTGCAGACTTGGGTCCGGACCGCCCTCTGCTGGCCGCGACGCTTACTGCCTAGCTGACGGGACGGGCCTGCCCGGAAAAGGGAGGGAGCTGAGGCGCGAGTTGGGGGCCGTGGCGGGGACGCGCGCAAACGCTTTCCTGTGGGGATTGCACGCACGCGCACCAGCGGGGCGGGAAACGTGGCCGCTGCGTGGAGACCCCGCCCCTACACGGAGCGGTAGCCTCGCTCAACCAATCGCAATTGGCGGATACCTCTCGGTGAGGACTCTGTGGATGGTTCTTGGGCCGCCCGAGGCTGGCGGAAGGATGGCCACGGTGGCGCCTGCGCGCCCCGGTAGCCGAGTTGCCGCCCGCCATTTTTGGAGCTTTTCCAAGACTTGGGAGGGAGACCCGCCCCCAGCCCCTTCACCGAGGCCCCTCCCCGGGTCTCGAGACTAGTGCTTCCCTGCAGCTCCGCCTGACTTGTGCTGTCCCCACCCCACGTCCGGAATGCGCGTTGCGGAAACGGGAAGGAGTAAAGGAGCCAAACCCTTCTCCCGCCTCTCCTGGTCTTGAAGAGGTTCTCTAAGCTTAGCATTGTGTTAGCTACTTATTGTTGACTGTTGGCAAGGCGCTTTCGCGAGTAAGGGTGAAAAGGTTTCGAGAACTGTTTAGGCCCTCCCATGCCGATCTAGACGCTACAGTGCCTACCCCAGGCCGATTGGCGTCGTCCCTTCCTCTGTAAAGCAGATCCACTCCTTAGTGCCGGCTTTGCATAAGGCGGCAGCATTGGCTAGTTAGTGAAAAAGGAATGTAGCTAGACTGGGAAAAATACAGCCTCGGTTTTGGAATGCGATTTCTCTTCCCACAGTATAGGACTACTTTCAGTGGCTCTGAAATGGATGTGAGAATTGACTAACGTGAGATCGTGACCAAAATATGCCCTTGAACGTCGCCTCTTCCTACCCGCCTTTCCGTGGCGGTGACTCCTACCCTTCACGTGCTCGCAACTTTTCAATACAAAAGTGAATCCTTAATCTCCCGGGTTATCAACCCCATTTGTGACTAATTTCTCTGTTGCTGGAGCCAGCTCTGTTTTAATATTGCCTTAGAATGGCTTAATTCCTTTACAGTCCTCAGAGCCAATCTCCAGTAAATTAACCCAATTTCTGGTTTCTTTCCGAAAAGGGCACAAAGTGTGTGGCTGTTTCACTGGAGGAAGTCGCAACCGACTAAACACACACAAGCACACTAATCTCTGGTTGATTTCCTTTATATTCTTTGCAAAGACTGTTTACAGCTTTCCTTGTTATTAAAGATGCCAGTCGCAATCTATACTAATAGATAACTTCATTTAGTTTCCAGGGATCAAAGCTATAGGACTACAAATTCTCCAATTTGATATTCTCTCCATCTTGAGGTATCTGTAACCACATTCTGTTCATGATCTCAAAAATTATCCCCAAATCAACCTGTTCTCTTCTTTCCAAAGCCAGTCCTCCTTGGACTATGTATGCCATCCCTTCCCACTTCCTTACACCACTACTTTTGTAAGGTCTTGTATCTTCAATGTCCTTATCCACCAGCTTCTTCCTTTCTGCTTTTCAACACACAGTTACCATTGCCTTTTTTAAAATTTCATGCTACTATTCTCTCCAGTTACTGTATTATCAACCTTCCTTTCACAGTCACATTTCTGAAAAGAAGCAGTCACCACCTTTATTTGCACTTTATTCCTTAGCTTATATTAATCAGACTTCATAACAGCAAAATGAAATTACACTTTAAGATTAACAAGGTTCTAATTTCCAACCATTTTCTCTTTTCTTATTTTCTTGGCATACCTAACCCCTAGTCCCTTCTTAAAATCCTGCTTCCCTTTATTTTAAGACAATTTCTGGTATCTACAACCTACCTGGTTTACTGGTCTTATTCCTTTGGTAACTCCTCCTCTTCCATTCTGCAGTTCAACTCCTAACTGTCCTCTACCACATTCTTTCACTTCAAAAATCTTCCAAAATTACTGTTTCTGATTTTTCCTCAGCTAAGATTCCTCATGTTCAGCTTACTTGCCAGGAAACTCTAGCTCAAATTTAAACATTTAAAATAACGCTTTTATTTTAATTCAAATTTCCTAATTTCTCTTAATAACATTGTAAACTCGGTGTAATAATTAAGAACAAGGACTTTGGAACCATACTGCTCTAGAAAGCTGTGTGACCTTGGCAAATCTCTGTGTGCCTCAGTTTCCTCAGTTGTTGGAAAAAACAATAGTAGCTATCTCATAGAGTTGCTATGAGTATTAAACAAATTAACAATTATATAGAAATGCCATTGATATTATTGCTGTGTTGTTTTTATCTTGCTAAGAACTTTTTAGCAATATTTTTAAACATCCAAAGGCACGGGTAGTCAACTTTCTGAGTTTAGAGAAATCTAAAATTTTCTTTATTTTGCCCTCTCACTTAACTCAATAGTTGAGCTGGTGTTTATAAATAATTACCTAGTCTCCTATGTTCTAAATTGTAGGGCTGGACTTGACTCTTTTCCTTCAAAACAGCCCACCTTCTGTGATATCCTCATTCAGATTTCTTGCTTTTTCTCCCACTGCTTTATCCTCATTCAAGGCTCTTCCTCCCCACCAACTCCCATTATCTTACATCATAACAAGTATAGTAGCCTTCTAAAAAGTCTTTGTCTTTCATTCACCACCCTTTAAAAAAATGCATGATAGATGGGGCGCCTGGGTGGCTCAATGGGCTAAAGCCTCTGCCATAGGCTCAGGTCATGATCTCTGGGTTCTGGGATCAAGCCCAGCCTTGGGCTCCCTGCTCAGTGGGGAGCCTGCTTCCTCCTCTCTCTGCCTGCCTCTCTGCCTACTTGTGATCTCTCTCTCTCTCTCTGTCAAATAAATGAATAAAATCTTTAAAAATAAAATGCACAAAAGCTTTTTGTGACTCCTATGTTTTACAAAATATAATCAAAAATACTTAATGATGCAAGAAATGATCTTTTTCCAATTTCTGTCTCTTCGCAAATTCTTCATATTAATTGATTTAGTCTGAAAAATCATAAATGCAAGCAAGCGATAGGTACATTTAAAGTTTAGCTATTTGGCGAAAAATGAAAAAAATAAAGTTTAGCTATTTGGTGAAATAAAGTAATAGTTATCATAATGTGCTGACTTTGTTATATAATCACACATCTCCCAGGAGCCTCTGCTTTTGTGAAATTCTTAATCAAGATTCCAAAATTCTTGGCAAAGATTTTCAAATACCACAATTTTCATGAATAGCTTCAAGCCATAGGTATGAACAAAACATCAAAAGGGATATCTGAAACTAGTGTGGATAGTAGCTAAAGATTCTTAATTATTTAGGGTAGGGGTGCCTGGGTGGCTCAATGTGTTAAGCTTCTGACTCTTGATCTCAGCTCAGGTCCTGATCTCAGGATTGTGAATTCAAGCCCCATATTGACTCCACAGTGGGCATGGAGCCTACTTTAAAAAAAAATTTTTTTTTTAGTTATTTAGGGTAGGGAATATAGTATTGGTAGAGCAACCATTTGCTTAGTCCACATTTCTTGGTGACCTTGGTATTCTACCTCATTGCTCATTTCAAATGATCTGAAATGAGCCCTGGCCCACTTTGAAATTTCATCCTTGATGGGTTAGATGTCTAAAAAGGAAGACACATACTCATTAGTTTAATTTCAACTCAATTTCTTAGCCAACCTGGTACAAAAGTAGATATTTAATATTATATATTTAAAAATTGCATTTACGGAGTTACACATCAACGTATTTTAAGTGTAATATAAATGCATTGCAGAATAAATGGTTAACATTTATTAACGAATACCACGAAGAATTTTGCCTCATAATACAAAGAGCTAGTTGGTGACTATTTATTTTTAAAAGATTTATTTATTTAAGTAATCTCTACACCTAATGAGGGCTCAAACTCATGACCCCGAGAATAAGAGTCACATACTCTACTGACAGCAAGCCAGGCACCCCTAGTTTGTGACTATTTAGATGACAAAGTAACTTTAAAATTTGTCTTTTTTCCACTTTGGGTAATTTTAGCATGAAGAAGATACCAAAATTTTCCTATTGACCTTAGAGTTCTGCTTAAAATGAAAGATGTTCAGCCAACTTGTTTTTATGACAATAATGATGGTATTCCTTTCACGTTTCCTTGCACGTTCCTTTTTTTATTTTAATGATTTTATGGTTTTAGAGCAGTTTTAGGCACAATAAAGAAACGTATGGAAGGAGGAAAAATGGAGATTTCCTCTATACCCCCTGCCCGCACATGCATGGCCTCCTTCCCTATTATCAACATTGCTCACCAGAATGATACATTTGTTACCAAAGATGAACCTATATTGACACATCATAATCAACCAAAGTACCTAGTTTACCTTAGGGTTCATTCTTGGTGGTTTATATTCTGTGGGTTTGGACAAATGTATAATGATATATGTCCATCATTATAGTAACATACTAGTATTTTCATTGTCCAAAAAAATCTGTGCTCTGTATACTCATCCTTCTTCCTTCTCCTTGAGCTCTAGCAACCTCTGGCAACCACTGATGTTTTTCTTGTCTCCATAGTTTTGTCTTTTCCAGAATGTCATGTAATTGTAATCATACAGTATGTAGCCTTTCAGATTGGCTTCTTTCACTTAATATCCTTTAAGCTTCCTCCACGTCTTTTTGTGGCTTGATTGTTCATGGTTTTCTTAGTGCTGAATAATAATCCATTGTCCCAATGTACCACAATTTATTTATCCATTCATCTACTGAGGGATATCTTAGTTGCTTCCAAGTTTTGGAAATTATGAATAAAGCTGCTATAAGCATTCCTATGCAGGTTTTTTTTGTAACATAAGTTTTCAACTCATTTGAATAAATACCAAGGAGTGTGATTGCTGGATCATAAGGTAAGAGTATATTTAGTTTTGTGAGAAACTGCCAAATTGTCTTCCAAAGTGGCTGAACCATTATGCATTCTAACAAGCAATGTATGAGGGTTCCTATTGCTCCACATCCATGTCAGCATTTGGTATTGTCGGTGTTCCAGATTTTGGCCATTCCACTAGGTAAGTAGTGGTACCTCATTGTTGCTTCAGTTTGCATTTCCCTGGTGATATATGATGTAGAGCATCTTTTCATACACTTATTTGCTACTTTATATCTTCTTCGTGAGATATCTGCTAAGGTCTTTGGCCCATTTTTTTAAATTTGGGTTGTTTGTTTACTTACTGTTGCATTTTAAGAATTCTTTATATATTTTGGATAACAGTCCTTTATCAGTTGTATCTTTTGCAAATATTTTCTCCCAGTCTGTGGCTTGTCTTCTAATTCTTTTGACATTGTCTTTTTCAAAGCAGAAGTTTTTAATCTTAAAGAAGTCCAGTTTATTATTTCTTTCTTGGATTATATCTTTGGTTTTGTATCTAAAAAGACATTACTATATCCAAGGTTATCTACGTTTTCTCCTCTGCTAACATCTAGGAGTTTTATAGTTTTGCATTTCACATTTAGGTCTGTGATCCATGTTGAGTTAATTATTTGTGAAAGATGTAAGATCTATATCTAGATTTTTTTTTTTGGCCTGTGGTTGTCCAGTTGTTCCAGAACCATTTATTGAAAAGACTGTCTTTTCTCTACTTTACTACCTTTGCTCCTTTGTCAAAGACCAGTTGACTATATTTATGGGGGTTTATTTCTGGACTCTCTATTCCATTGACCTGTCTATTATTTTTCCAATATCACACTGTCTTGATTACTGTAGCTTAATGGTAAGTCTTGAAGTCAGTTAGCATCAATCCTCCAACTTTGTTCTTCTCTTAAAATATTGTGCTGGCTATTCGAGATCTTTTGTTTCTCCATATAAACTTTATTCTTTTTTTATTGAAGTATAGCTAACATACAGTGTTTCAGGTGTACAATATAATGATTCAACAATTCTATACATTACTCAATGCTTATTAAGGAAGGGTACTCTTCATCTCCTTTATCTATTTCACAACCCCCACCCCGCTTCTCCATATAAACTTTAGAATTAGTTTGTTGATATCCATAAAATAACTTGCTGGGATTTTTATTTGAATTGCATTGAATCCATAGATCAAGTTGGGAAGAACTGACATCTTGATGATACTGCATTTTCCTATCCATGAACATGGACTAACTCTCCATTTACGTGGTTCTTCTCTGATTGCTTTCATCAGAGTTTTGTAGTTTCTCTCATACAGATTTTTTTTTAAGATTTTATTTATTTATTAGAGAGAGTGTGAAAGAGAGAACACAAGTGGTGTGAGGGGCAGAGGGAGAGGTAGACTTCCTGCTGAGTAGGGAGCCCAATGTGGGGCTCAATCCCAGGACTCCAGGATCATGATCTAAGCCAAAGGCAGATGCTTAACTGACTGAGCCACCCAGGCACCCCTTCATATTGAACTTATAAGAAACACTTTTCAAAGTAATGTTTTATTCATGATTCTTTCCTTCTCTAACCTTTTTCAGAGTTCTAGGTGCACTGTTAGATATTTAGGCCAAGGAGAGGTCTCCTGATTATGCTTTCTCACTCTTCACTTTCACTACTTTTACAAATCACATAAATATCTGTAACATAATATTTTAGGGATCATGATCACTGTCTCATTTTACTCTCCCAAAATAAAGTATTCTTCCTTTGCATTTTCACTTGGCTACAGGACATTTGCTGTTACTTGTATTGCTAGACCTTTGCAAAAATCAGAAATGGTTTTCCTTTCTTTCCTATCCTTGCAATTAAGGGGTGCTAACAACTGGTGGTAATAAAATGTCAGGCCTAACTATCAGATTAACCTGTGGCTTTTCCATTCCTTTTTTTTTTTTTAAGTAGGCTCTACACACAGCATGGAGACCAACACACACCTTAAATTCACAACCCTGAAATCAAGACCTGAGCTGAGACCAAGAGTCGTACAATAAACCAACTGAGCCACCCAGGCACCCCTTCCATTCCTTTTTTAATACTAAAAACACAAGTCCTTCTAAACATGAGCAATCAATTACCAACATTGGTAGTAAGAGGGACCAGAATGCCTACCCTTTCAGAATCAGTAACCTGGTTGTAGGCAAAATCCCATTCCCCCAAAATGGAGGGCCAGAACTACTCAGACACTTAAAAAAGAAATCTCATAAGCAGAGGATTAAAACTAGTGTAGATAGGAGCTAAAGATTCTTATATATTCCTTAAGGTAGAGAATAAAATATCAGTAGAACAACCAATTGCTTACTCCAAATTTCTTGGTGTCTTGGAATTTCCTCATCATTGCTTATTTTAAATGATCTGGAATGAAGCCTGACCCACTTTAGGGAGTCATCCTCAACAGGATAGAAAACAAAATATTGTTTCTATATAAATGGAAAAAAACAGCATCTATTTTTACCAAAGAAATGCACACATGGCAGTAAATAAAAGGAAACAAATTAAATTGTAACAGAACGTTAGCACAAAAAGAATTTATGATGAAAAGCAACAAATATATAACCCTTTCTACTTCTAGGATCAATCCTCAGGGCCAACCTCTTTTACATGTTTTTGTTTGTTTGTGATTGCTTAAGTATTTCTAAATATGTTCATATCAGCTTTATACAATATCTAATGACTCTTAGCTGTAAAAGATAAGGATTATGCTAACATCCACTTCAACATTTAATAGTTACATTCATTTTAGCTTTTTGGTTGTTTATCTTTGAAACTTAATAATATACTGTGAAACTCTAGATAATATTTCAACCTTAGGTAGAAAGTATTTCAACTCTCCAGGTTACTGCTGCCATTCTTCGTTTTCACCTTCCACTCACCTCCCTTAAACATAGTCAATAAGTCTTTCCTAGACTGTCCTTTGGGTGACTCAAAGTTAACAGCCAACTTCCAGGCTAAGAAGAGTGCCAAGATCACATTTTCTTCTCCACAAAACTTCTATCAGAACCACTAGAAAGTCACTCAAAGGAGAATGTGCAGAACATGAAGATCAAATGGATTCTCTTCCCTTACTATCAATTGCCCAAATGTTTATGCTTCATATTTGAGCCACAAACTGCTTATATGTATTTGTTTTTCCTAGAGTTTCAAATTGCCTTCCTCCCCCAACTGTGTATTTTACCCAATTTTTCATATCAAGTCTTTTCATTTTTTCCACTCTTTCACAGAGATTCTCTTTCTTTTGCATGCTGGTAATGTCCCTAATCACCTAATGAAACTTTGGGCTTCTGCCTCCATTTAACCTAATTGTCTTTAACCCTGCTACCCACCTTTACTTCCCTTTTCTCTGCTCCATGGTTGGAGTCACTCTTTTTCTAGAATCCATGTCTACTTCTTTGGTTTATCTTCTTGTTTTTCTGGAGAATATCCTCAAAAACTACTTATGAAAGAATCAGAGGGAAGCTTTCAGGGTTTTTTTTTTTTTTCAAGACTTATTTACTTATTTTAGAGAGAGAATGAAAGGGCACAGGGGCAGGAAGAAGGGGGGTAGAGGGAGAGAGAGTCTGAAGCAGACTCTGGGCTGAGCACATAGCCTGCCTTGGGGCTCGATCTCATGACCCTGAGATCACAGCCTGAGCTGAAACCAAGACACTGACTGTGCCACTCAGGTGCCCTACTTTCAGTTTTTTAACATTTGCAAACATTTTCATTCAGCTAAGTCTGTATAGCTGATTTACTTTCCCTCAGAACTCTAAAGGCATTGTGTCTAGTGTTCAGTGTTATTAATAAATTGGGTGGAAGTGTAGTCTTATCCTTAACAAATGACTAGTTTCTTAATTCTCTCATCATCACCAGAAGCTTATACATGTTTAATTTACTTTATTAGCTATAACTCATCTTTGGGTTAGGGGCACCTGGGTGGCTCAGTTGGGTAAGCAACTGCTTTCAGCTAAGGTCATGATCCCACAGTTCCAGTATCAAGTCCCACATCAGGCTCCCTGCTCGATGGGGAGTCTGCTTCTCCCTCTGACCCTCTTCCCTCTCATGCTCTCTCTCACTCACTCTCTCTCTCTCTCAAATAAATAATAAAATAAAATAAATCATCTCTGGGTTAAAATATTTTATGAAAACAGGGGCATCTGGTGGCCCAGTTGATTGTGTCCAACTCTTCATTTTGACTCAGGGCTGTGAGAGCAAGCCCTGCATGGAGCTCCAAGCTGGGCATGGAGACTGCTTAAGATTCTCCATCTTTCCATCTGCCACTGCCTCCCCAACTTCCCCCACTCATGCCCGTTCTTTCTCTCTCTAAAAAAAAAATAATAATAATAAAAAAATATATATATATATAATGAAAATATGTTCGAATCACTTCCTATAATCTTTCAGTGTATGTTTTTTATAATCATATTATTTCTTAAAAAAAGAACTTTTTAATAGAAATATTACAGGCATGCAACCAATTAAAAAATAAAAGCTATTTGCCTTTCCTTTCCCTTGATATCTTTTTTTTAAAAAGATTTTATTTATTCATTTGACACAGAGAGAGAGAGAGAGATTACAAGTAGGCAGAGAGGCAGGCAGAGAGAGAGAGGAGAGAGGAGGAAGCAGGCTCCCCGCTGAGCAGAGAGCCCGACGTGGGCCTCGATCCCAGGACCCTGGGATCATGACCTGAGCCGAAGGCAGCGGCTTTAACCCACTGAGCCACCCAGGCGCCCCTTTCCCTTGGTATCTTATTTCCCCTTTCCAGAGGCAGACTATTATCCATTTCCAGAAGCTTTTGGACTTTCTCTTTAATCTGAGAGTTATAACATTTCTAGGGATAAAAATTTAATAGCAAGCTATCAGGATCAGAATTGCAGATTTTTCTATCTAAATCAATGTAAGCAATCAATGACTACAAGTACCTTGTCAATGACACTTACATAGACATTTATTGAGTTCCTGCTAGTATATATGGCAGAGAGTTGAAGTGGTTTTTTGTTTGTTTGTGTTTTGAGTTTTTTGTTTGGTTAGGTTTGGTTTGGTTTGGTTAGAGTTTTATTGAGGTATGACAACATATAATAAACTGCACAAATTTAAAATATGATTTAATGAGCTGTGACACAAACATAAACCCATAGAACCATCACCATAATCAGGATAATAAATATATTTATCAACTACAAAAGTTGCCTCATAACCCTTTTAATTCATTTCCCCCTGCTCCACTTATTTATCCCATCCCCAGGCAGCCACTGCTCTGGTTTCTGTCTACTGGTCTGCTTTCTATAACTATCAGTTAATTGCATTTTCTAGAATTTTACATAAATGGAATAATACCTTCTGTACTCTTTTTGTTTTATTTCTTTACTCAGCATAATTGAGATTCAACTATGTTTTTGTGTATATGAATCATTCATTCCTTTTTAGTGCTGCTGTAGTATTGCATTGTATGATTATATTACAATTTATCCACTATCTGCTGACGGATATTTTATACATATTTTTTTGTCTTCTAGTAAAGCTGCTGAATACTCAGACACTGTGATTTTGTATCACTGGATTTGGTCTTTAGGTAGACTATAAAAAGGCTGTAGAGCAAGGGCCAGTAATTCAGATACCTGCAGGATCCAGACAGATAACATAAGTAAGTACCCGGAAGGGGGGAAACTCAATGTAATAAAAGCAATAGTTTAAGTCTTATGGTGAATGACAAACTGACACTTGGCCTCCATGTTGGGAGGGGTGGAGATTATGACTTGTGGGGGAGCTGAAACCCAGTTTAGGCTGGTTAAGACTGGGTTAGACAGGTAGCTGCTTCTCAGAGCCAACTGTTTATTGCTATGTTGTCCAATGTTGCCAGGTTTTCTTTATTTTTTCCCCCTTTTTTTCTTTTTCTTGTCCTCAGAGGTGGTCACAAAACCAGATTTTATGTAAAGTTTCTTGATTTATTTCTCAAGTCTTTAAAATGGCACTATTTTCTTTCCTTTCCAAGTATGGAAACAAATGAGAAATAAGATTCAATAGTCTGACAGAAGAAAATAAAAATACTGGCTTAAATAAAAATCCTAATATTCGTTTCATTGGGTACGGAATATATTTTTACTCATTGTACTATTCTCTCTCCTTTTGGTTATGTTTGAAAATTCCATAATAAATACAATTTATAAAAATTCACTGGGATAAAGTCAATTAGAGAATGATATTTTGTTTGGCCAATGGGCATACTATTGATCTCCTCACTACATCCCACAACCTCAATACATCACCTGGTTAAAGGGAGAACTGGACAACCTTGAGCCTTCCCATGAGATTCAGGTCTGCTCCACACATTTATAACTTTGAGGAGCACAGAATTTGTTGAATCCTACTGAAGAGCCAGAAGATAAGGAGAGAGAGAAATGGAGTGAGACAAAGACAGAAACAGAGAAAACACAGAAAGGGTTTAGCCTTTCAAGCCCAACTCTTTATCATAATCTCAACTACCAGAGAAATCATTCCTACTTCTGTAGGGAATGACTGAGGAGTACTTCTCATTCTTTTTCTTCATGGAGAATGGAAATTCTCTCCCCTCTATGAAAACAGAGGGAGTGAGAGATTTAAATGCATCACCCCTGTGATGAACATTGTGATGCACTGCCCAGATTCCCCTACAATAATGACTTTTTCCGGGAACTGAGTGCACTGTTGACACAATCTTTGGTATCTTCAGGATTATTCCAATTGCAAAAAGCTACATTGCTCAAGTTTAGGCCCCTTCCCAGGATATCCCACATTCAATTACAGAACAAAGTTGGGGCTTAAAAGCCTGAGCATCTTAGCCAAATTGGGACAACTATGAAGGTCAATTCTAATCTCCTGAGATCCCTATGGAACCTGTGTACAGCACAGTTTCTCCCTCTGCTCAATCTTGTTTCTTTCCCCTCCCTTCCACAACTATCAGTTCCAAGGGCACTCCTAAATAAATATTCAGCCTGCTAAATTCTATCTCATAGGCTGTTCCCTGAGAATTCAACCTATGGCAGTTGGGGCCAGTACTGAAATCTGAAAAAGCAGGCACTCAGATGGGGTTTTGGAGCTTAATCATTACCTGCCTACCTGACAATAAAGACTTCTATCACAAGATTACAGTCCAGTTGTTGAAACTTTCATGGGTGCTGAATCAGTAGTAGGGTATGTATTAACTGGTGTGATGTATCAAGTATTTCAGAAATGTGGGGAAAATAGTAGCTATAAGGACAATGAAATTGGGTAGTACTATGGATCCCCCCCAAATTTATATGTTGAAGTCCTAATCCCCAATGTGATCATATCTGAAGATAGAGCTTTTAAAAAGTAATTAAGTCTAGGGGCTCCTGGGTAGCACATTTGGTTAAGCCTCTGACTCTTGGTTTTGGCTCAGGTCATCATCTCAGGGTGGTGAGATTGAGCCCTGCATCAGGCTCCATGCTCAGCTCAGAGTCTGCTTGAGTTTCTCTCTCCCTCTCCCTCAGCCCCCATGTTCTTGTTCTCTCTCTCTCTCTCAAATAAATAAATGGATAATCGTTTTTAAAAAGAGGCAATTAAGGCTAATGAAGTCATGAGTAAGATCCTGATCTGATAGGATTAATGGTCTTACAAGAAAAGAAACAGAGATCTCTTTCTCTCCCTCCCTTCTTCCCTTTCCCTCTCTCATCCACTCTCTCTATCTCATTTCCTCTCTCTTTTCTGCACTTTCCCCCTCTCCCTTTCTCTCCATGCATGCCAGAGAAAAGGCCACTGTGAGGACATGCAAGAAGGCAGGTGTCTGCCTACCAGGAAGGGAGCTCTAACCAGGAACTGAACTGACCAGCAGGTACCTTGATCTCAGACCTCCCAGATCTGTAAGAAATAAATTTGTTCAAGCCATACAGTTTATGGCATTTTGTTATACTAGTTCAAGCTGACTAAAACAGGTAGTTATTCCTTAGCCAGATTGATGTGCTGGGAAAAGATAATGAAAAGCTAAGAGTGATTATTCGCAAATTGGAAGTTAAAAGTAAAGACTACAATCTTTTCAGTAGCATACAAAGTGGCTTTCATCTCCTGGAGTAGGAGACTAAAGTAAGCTAAAGAATAAACTCAGTGGGCGCCTGGGTGGCTCAGTGGCTTAAAGCCTCTGCCTTCGGCTCAGGTCATGATCTCAGGGTCCTGGGATTGAGGCCCACATCGGGCTCCCTGCCGAGCAGGGAGCCTGCTTCCCCTTCTCTCTCTCTGCCTGCCTCTCTGCCTACTTGTGATCTCTCTCTGTCAAATAAATAAATAAATAATCTTAAAAAAAAAAAAGAATAAACTCAGTCATAGTAGCTAAGCTACAAAGATTAAATTTATAATCAAGACTAGTATACTAAGTCAAGGTCAAGGCCCTGGCTGGGGAAAAAAATGGGACTTAACACATTAGATGAGGATATTCCCAGAAGTGGCCCCAAGTTTCCTATTAAGACCTGTCCCTTCTGCATTGTTCCGAGATGATTCAGAGCCCTCTTCCCATCAAGGCAACAAATGACCTCCCTCAAAAGATTTGCTCTCAGGATGTCTCTTGTCCAGTAGGCCTTAATGATGTTCAGTCTCAATGTTCTGGATATGATAATGGTAGAAAGGAACTATACCCCAAAGGAACTTGACTGTCTAGTCAGTATGAACTGAAATTGTATGTGTAGGATTGAATTTTGAGGGCGCTTGATGAAAAGGAAAGGAACATAAGGTGGATGACAGAGATGTTAGATTTGGGAGCACTCTCCCAGTACTCAAGGTTTAACATCATAATAAGAACCCCAGAAAACTGTGTGAATTTACTATTAGAAGGGTTTCTAGAAGCATGGAAAAGGTGATGGGCCCATACTAAATGAGGTTAAAATGCCAGAGTTGCCATGGCAGACAGTGGAAGAAAAAATTAGAAAAGATCAGAAAATTGGTTATGCTGGAGACCATATGCTATGTAAAGATGAAAAACCCGCCAGATGATTCACTTACAGAAGGTCAGGAGGCTGCACCATATGTCAAGGACATAAGAAATGTACTGTTGTGAGGGGCACCTGTCTCATTAAGAGGCTTAGTGGCGACATTCTACAGGCCAGGTCTGATGGTAAAGGAAGCCATTAAAGAACTGGGTTTACTGAGAGCAATAGGTAAAATAGGACCCCAAAATTATAGAGTCCAGATTGTGGTGTTTAGTGGTCAGAAGCCAAGTTGGACAATTACTGTAATAAAAAGTCAGAGGAGCAACCTGGGGGAAATGATCCACAAAGAATTACAGACATAATTAATAGAACATGATGTCCCTAGGGGAAACATAGATGGGTAGCCAATGAGGGTACTACTACATCTGATGATACAGGTTGTATCATCAGATGAATTAAAAAATATATAGCCAAGAGACTGAGCCAGTCATCCCAATTAACATCATGATTCCTTGCCAAGTTTCAAAACATGAATCTGTTTTTCGACCTGGAGCCTACTGACTCAAGAACAGATCAAGTCCCTATGAGGAAGGATCATGCAAGACTATGGCAAATGTATACAGTAATGATATCTTCAGTATTTCCCCAAAGATTGTTCCAAAACCTTTGTACCTAAGACCATTTACTCAGACAACTGTGCATTGGGAAAATGGGAATATGTAAATATTTATTTACATATTACAGGACTGTGATCACAGAGTCTGAATTTACATTGATATTTGGAGACCCAAAGAATCATCATGGTCCCCTCCTTAGACTAGGTGCATATGGGGGGTTTGATAATAAATGAAATTCTATCCAAAGTCCAGGTTACAGTAGGCCCACTGGTCTATAGATGCACATGTGAGTTATTTCTTCAATCCTCAAATATGTGATCAGAATATATATACTTCAAGGTAGTACAAACCCTTCATTGGGTCCTTGGCCTATGAAGTAACAGCTATGGTGAAAGCCAAATGGAAGCCCCTGAAATTGCCCTCTCCCCTAGCCAAGACACAAATAAAAAACAGTATTGCTGGGGGGAATGGTGGAAAATAGAGCTACTCTTTAAGAGCTAAAGGATACAAAGTTGGTGAATCCCCATTATACCTCCATTTTGTACACTGCTCTGGTCCCTGCAAAAACCTTTGGTTCTGGAGAAAGACACAAGATGTGGTGTCTTTGCTAGAACAGAGTAACACGGACAGAGGCACATGGTATGTGACCTTTAGACTGACAAGTGTGTTCTTTTCCACCTACCTCAGAAAGGAGAATCAGAAATAGTTCTCATTTACATGGAATGGATAACAGTATATATTTACATTTCTGCTCCAGAGCTATGTTAATCCTTCCACACTTAGTAATAACATAGTTGTCAGGAACTGTGAAAAGATCTGAGATTTTACCCCATTTGCAATCTTAACAAGTGCGTCTGCCACTTTTATGAATGTTAACAGAAGACATGAGACTCCTGGGTCAGAGTAAGAAGATTTTATTGCTCACAGCATAGCAAGCTGCACATGACTTACATTTGCATTGGTTTTCCTTGTTCCCCAAGTACCATGAGGAGATGGGCAGTGGCCTAGACTATGCATGTAGTGGGTGTATACCATGGCTGAGGTACTCCAATTTTTTATCAAACGATGTTCCCAAATGTTTCCCGAGGAAGACATAATCTTTATTATACTGGTAAGTAAACAGATCTGTCTTTTGTTCTGAAGAGAGACACTATCTCCACCTCTATCTTCTAAGACTGTTCAGTATACAAACACCCTTGAAAAGGTGGCTCAGAACAAAAGCAATCTCTGTCTGCTCGCGAGAGGTGCAGGAAAGTAAGAGATCCATGGTAAATTGTCTCCCAACACTAAGCTCTGCAGCATTGAAGGTACAGGTCTCCAAAGGGAGCACAATTTGACCAAGGAACACAGCAAGACTTCTGCTGAACTACAAGCTATGACTGCCAACCTCAGCTCTTTGTGTTCTCTGAGTCCAGGGACCAGCAGGCAAAAATAGGAGTCACCATTCTGCATGAGAAGGTTATACAACAGAGGCATGGAGGAATATGCTTGGCATTCAGGTGGCCCAGCTGGACACCTCTTGGTGTACCCTTGCCCAATTTTGACCAGAAATGTACAGTGTGGCAATCTCAGCCCAAGACGGGCATAATAACCAGGAGTTCCTCCCCTTCAAGGATGAGGGTCTGGGTCATGTCACCAAGTAAGCCACTGAGACCAGCAAGGGTAATAGCTGAGGGTAAGAGGAATCTAGAATGGACAGAACAAGAGGGAGATAATGAGTATCAGTTATAACCGTCAGACTAGCTGCAAGACCAGGAATTGTAGTTTGTTTCATCAACCTTCTTTTTAAAAAGTTGCCCACAGAGAAAGGGGCCCATCCTAACAATAGTGTTGCTACTCCCAGAACATATATGAAGAAATATATCTGAACATAACAAAGGGTAGACTGCGGTAGATACTGACCACCATATGCTGCCCATATCCGTCTTGAGTGAAGGATCTGTTACCTAACTTCTGGGAATGCTGTGAGCTGCTTCAGGGATTGCCTCCAGTGCAAAGAGGCATATGCCTTTCTGGAATGGCCCATATCCAGCGACTGATCAATACCAGCATGTAAAAAGACCTGCCCATCTCAGTCCAATTTGAGATAACTCTTGAGAGGCCATTCTACCACAAGAACTCCTTATTATGTCACCTGAGGCTCTCATTTGGCATGCATCCCATTTTATACATTCATATATATTTTTAAAGAAATTCAAAATAGTCTTTGTTTTCAAATAATATGCATTGACATAAAAATATCACAGCATAGTAGTAAATATTAGAAATTAATATAGAAGATTATAGGTACAGTTTGATACCAATTTTGACATTATTTGGGGGATTGTTTCTTAACAGCATTTATACATGACTATGTACATATCCACACACACATAACTCTATATACTCACAAAAAGGAAAAGACTGGGAGAAAATATATCAAATGTTAACAGTGGATATTTCTGAATGTTAGAATTGAAGATCTTTCTAAACATTTTTAACACCTTTTCTAACTAAAAAAAGTAACATACATGTACATGGTTATTTAAAAAGAAATTTACATTACAAGAGAAACTAAACCTCCCTCACATTCCAGATGCCCAGATCCCTCTCCAGAGGAACCATTTTTACGGATTTCTTATGTCTGATTCTAGAAATACTCTGTATTTCTATATTAACATGAAGGTATATAATCTCTCTTTTATACTTTTCTATTTCTTACACAGATGAGAGCATACTATTAACATTGTCCTACATCTTCCTTTTTCTCTAACAACTGGACTTGGGGATTATTTATCTCTATATATCTACAGTTGATCCTTGAATAACACAGGTTTGAACTTGGTGGGTCCACTTATGTGTGGATTTTTTTACAGTTCAGTACTATAAATGTATTTCCCTTTCCATAATTTTCTTAATAACATTTTCTCTAGCTTACTTTATTGTAAGAATACAGTATATAATATATATGTAGAATACACAGTATGTGTTCTGTTCATATTATCAGTCGGGTTACCAGTTGACAGCAGGCTCTTAGTAGTTAAGTTAGGGAGAGTCAAAATTTATACATGAATTTTTGACTGCATGGGAGGTCATACCCCCATCCCCTATGTTGTTCAAGGATCAACTGTACTCTCTTTCTAATGGCTGAATAGAATTTCATTGTATGGATGTACCATGTAGACATTTAGGTTGTTTTTAGTCTTTTACTATTATAACATTCTTATATATCCACCTTTTCAAGCATATAGGGTACACTTGCAGGATAAATAGAATTGCTGGATCAAAAGGCATGTGTATTTTAAATTCGTATCATTATTTTTAATTGCCCTTCAAGGAGAGAGTACCAGTTTACATCCACAATCTACAACAACAACAACAACAAAAAAAAAAAAAACCCAAGCAGGATAAAAAACTAAAAATGCATATAATTTCATTTGTCCTAAAAACTGAACCATATGATATAGAAAACAAAAACACTAGAAGAAACTACACAAAAATCTTAATAGTAGATTTCTTCAGGTAATAGAATTACAGGTGATTTTTATTTTCTTCTCTATATTTTTGTGCTTTTTCCAAATTTTCTATAGCAGACAGACTATTATAATCAAAGGGAAAATAAACATGTTTTAAAAACCAAATATTGAGGGTTTGTACATTTTGATGTATTCACTTCTAGAAACTGCATGATGTTGCAAACATTGTTTTGTATATTACCTCCAAGGGTATAGAATAATTTTGTTTAATTAATCATAACATATCGAAAATGAGATGACTTATTAAAACACTAATATTCATATTTAAATAATAAAAGAGTTATTAAAATAATGATATTTAATTTTCACTACTGAAAATATTCTTTTAACTTAGGGCTAAAGCGCTGACTGATTCTTTTGTTTTAAAGATTTTATTTATTTATTTGAGAGAGAGTGAGCATGCGAGCACCAGCGGGGTGGTGGGGGATTGGGGGGAAAGGGAGAAGCAGGCTCCATGCCCAGCAGGGAGTTCAACTCAGGGCTAAGTTCCAGGACCCTGAGATCATGACCTGAGCCAAAGGCAGATGCCTGAGCCACCCAGGCATCCCTGAATGATTCTTTTAAATGAATGGTCTCTGAGCACATGTGCTGTAAACAGACATCTAGAATAGGAAAGAGACCATGAGACCAAACTCCATGAGGCCTCCCACTAGAAAGAGTGAGGCCCAGGGAATCTGCATGTACCTCCCAGAGGCTGAGACCAAGATGGATTATGAGTCCTGAAAAAGGGGTTTCCCTTCTGACAGAAGGCAGGGAGAATCTGAGAAAGGAACAGTTCCTATAAGTTATGTTTTTATTCATTTAACTAATATATTTGAGTGTCTTTTATATGTACAGCACCAAGTTGGGTGTTGAGAAGACAATGATAAACAAGACAAACATAGTTCTTGCCCTCTTAGAGAGTCACATTCTGGCAGTGGATGAAAGTATTAAACAGCTAATTATATAATAAATATTTATTTAATAGACAACTAATTATGTAACAACTAGGTATATAATAAGTATTCTGTTATAGGAGCTGTGAAAAAGTACACAATTCTATAAGACCACCTGATTTTATAACAGGGACACCTGACTGGTGTGAGAATTCTCAGAAAGGCAACTTCAAAGAAATGGAACTTTAGCTGGGATCTGAAGAGAATGGGCTGCTTTTAAGAGTTAACTTGTGCATACCTCTTCCCAATTTGTTCTATGATATCAAGATGAAATTGGGATTTACACCACAGATATGAGCAAATACTGCAGTCAGCGATTCTCCCCCACTCCAGCCCTGAGAGCCAGTTGTTAAAAATTTACCAACATGCCACTGCTATTAATACATTTTGCCAAGGGAAGGACTCAGTTGCAGGATAGCAGGTGCTTTCTGTACCTGAGAGGAGAGGTAGGATGAGGGCAGTGGTGGAATTGATTATGTCTCTGAGTTTTTGTTGACTTTACCTTTGAAAGGTCCATCAGCTTTCTGAGGGGAAAGTATTGCCTAGGAGAGTTCATGAGGGGCTCATTCCCAGGAGTGGTGTTTAGCACTATAATCTGTTTTGTGTAGTACTGTGGTTGTTTCTAGATTTGATTTGATTATGTAAAGTTCCCACCATGATTTCAAGTCTGTAGGTAACTTTGTTTTGCTCCTGCCTCATTCCAGCTCTTCAAACCAACCATTCAGCTATTTGCTGATTACCTACCCATCCTTTAGGATTATGAAAGGCTGAAAAGGGAGGGTAATAGAGTCACTCTTATCCCAAGCATCAGTGGGATTGGTAACAGTTGGGGGCTGCTCCTTCTTAGCTTTTGAAGGGAAGTATCTTGTCAATTCCACCCAGAAGGAAGGCCTGCTGCCTACAAGACCTCCTTCAGAAAGATTTTTAAGGTACACTCAGCCTCTCTTTTCCTACTCCCCTTTCCTCAACTAGCAGGTAGACGATGGTCTTGCCCCTCAACAGCCTACTGGTACCTACTTGGATGCTTTCCCTAGCCAGGTCCATTTTCTGGGGCTATCTCTTGGCCTATTCTTGCCTGACTGGTTTGCAGATGGCTTTCCACAATGGTTCTGAGTGACATTGCTACCATCTCTATTGAGGAGATGTCCTAAGCATTTTACCAGAGAGTAGGACTGTTCTTGTAGCTCAGAGTTCAGACTGGCTTAGAGCCTTCAGTAGACAAGGTCATGGCTCCCCTTACAAGCTCTAACTATTGCCCTCTTCAGCTTAGAGACTTTCCCAGGATCCTCCTCCTCTCCTGTACTTCAAATTGTCCTGCTTTTATTTGATCTTTTTCCCTCCTGCCTGCTATCTTTACCATTTTCTCTCTCTCCCAATTATTCCTTTAGATAGACTTTGATGATCCATCTAGCTGTTAACCTTTTCCCATTAAAAATTTTTAATATGGGGGCACCTGGGTGGCTCAGTCAGTTAAGCATTCAATTCTTGATCTCACCTCAGGTCTTGATGTCACAGCTATGAGTTCAAGCCCCATGTTGGATCCCACACTGGGCGTGGAGCCTACTTAAAAAAATAAAATTTATTATGGAAAATTTCTTTTTTAAAAGAATTTATTTATTTATTTGACAGAGAGAGAGAGAGGGAACACAAGCGGGGAAGTGGGAGAGGAAGAAGCAGGCTTCCCGCCAAGCAGGGAGCCTGAAGTGGGACTTGACCCCAGGACTCGGGGACCACAACACGAGCCGAAGGCAAATGCCCAACAAATGAGTCATCCTCAAACACATATACATTTTGAGATAATTATGTAATGCAGAGTTTATCTTCATGTACCCATGACCCAGCTTCAGAATTATTTTATATATACCCTTACACACTTTCCCAACATATCTTCTTTTAAATAGATCAGGGAAAATTGAAACTAAACACTTTTTCTAGCTTGAGGACAGATCAAAATATGCAAAACCATCCCCAGCACCTCATCCTTTGTATACCACCACCTAGTGAATAGCCCCATTCTCCACCCAGAAGGCCAGGTTGACTTCTCTCCTTAATGTCCCACCATTCAGCTGATCAAGTCCAGTTGGTCCTGTCTATAAGGACACTTCTCTACACTACTCCTGTCTGTTCCCCTGGTCACTGTCCTGTTTCAGACATCAGCATCACTCTCTTGAAGTAGTCTTCTTACACTCCTAGAAACGGACACTTGACATTTGGGACACTTCTTAGGCAACCAGAATTAGAGATTTGGTGTGTTTATTAGTTAACTGTTGCAGTGAAAAATTACCCCAAACTGGGGAGCCTGGATGCCTCAGTTGGTGAAGCATGCGACATTTGATCTCAGGCTGTGAGTTTGAACTCCACATTAATTTTAAGTAATAAAATCACTTAAAAATTAAAAATTCAGGGGTGCCTGAGTGGCTCACTCAGCTAGGTGTCTGCCTTTGGCTCAAGTCGTGATCCCACAATCCAGGGATCGAGTCCTGCATCGGGCTCCCTGCTTTGCTGGGAGACTGCTTCTCCCTCTGCTTCTGCCTATCTCTCTCTCTGTGTTTCTCATAAATAAATAAATAAATAAATAAATAAATAAATAAATAAATAAATAAATAAATCTTTAAAAATATATATCTTAGAAACACCAGGGTGTCTCAGTCGGTTAATCATCTAATTCTTGATCTCAGCTCAGATCCTGATCTCAGGGTTGTGAGTTCAAGCCCCCCATTGGACTCCACACTGGGTGTGGAACCTGCTTAAAAAAATAAATAAATAAATAAAATAAATCTTAAAAAAAAATTACCCCCAAACTTAGTGGTTTCAAATAACACACATAGGCTATAATCATGCCACTGGCCCAGGGTCTGTGATCTGGGGAAGGATCAGTTTCCAAGCTCACTCAGTGATTGTTAGCAACATTCAGTTATCCATGGGCTGTTGGACTGGGCGCTCCATAATGGGTGTTAGCTAGAAGTTGCTCTCCGTTCCTTGCCACACGGGCTTTTAATACATGGCTGCTTACTTCATCAAAAGTTCAAGCCCAGACACAACAGACTCTGCTAGCAAGACAGAAGTTACAATCTCTTATAATTTAATCATGGTAGTGCCATTCTATCATCTATGCCATAGAATAAACTCACTAGGTCTAGCCCACTCCCAAGGAGAGGGAATTATGCAAGGATATAAATACCAGGAGTTGGGAATCATTAGGGCTATCTTAGAAGTCTGCCTACCCCAGTGGGACAGGAGGGAATTTTTCACAATGGCTGAAGAGCAGAACTGAAAAAAAAAGTTGAAGCCTGGGGAGAGCTTATGGTCCCCACATGTCTGGAAATAAGAGGTCCAAAGTCCAGCATGTAGAACCTTAGAGTAGGAGATTGGTGAACAAGAGCAAGCAACAGGAAGTTCTGTAATAAAATACAGCACAGAATGTAGTTCTGATTTCTATAAGTTTCCCTGTTAGTAGAAAAATTGACTGCCAGTTATATTTATTTTGCATTTTCACAGGGAAGCAGAGTTTACATGTCAGAAAAACTCAAGAGCGTTTCTCAACTTTCCTTACCTCATTGACCATTGTTTTTGTCTCCTTCAAGGGCTTACTTTTCATTGGGCACTTCTGATATGTGTGTGCTGCCTGTGGTGGAGAACTGTGCTGTTTGTTTGTTTGTTTGTTTGTTTGTTTTTCCTACCTCTCATTTCTCTCCTCACAGTTCTCTCACTTTCACACCATTAACAATGCAGGCAGAAAAATTCCAGGTCTACTTCATTAGCTCTCACTTCTCCAACTGGCTATTTAAAATATCCAGCTGTTTCTTGGAACATTGCCACCAAGATGTAATATCATAATTCTCAACCTAATGAGTCTCAAGCCAGAGTCATCATCTTTTTCTTAAGACTAATCCTTCAAATACACAAGCAGAGGAAATCACCAACAGTGGTTATGATTAACTATGGGGTAAGGGAGTAGGGCTTCAGAATGGGGTAGATTCTTACTTTTCATATTAAATGTATCTATGCTATTTTTATTTTTCACAAGGAGTACATTTAATATAAAAATAAAATAAATAAAAAAGAGATAATATTTTAAACCCAGACAGCTCTTCCTTCTGATTTAAGCTATTATGTTTCTGGTCATGGTTTCCCATCCCTGGTCACCTAGACTGCTTCCTCTGTAATTCTCCCTCTTTCAGGATCTATTCAAGTATCTGAAGTTACAAACAGAGGTGTCACTTCCTACAGTGACAATAGTGAGGGGCGATGAGAATATAAACTAGAGAGACTCAGGAAGAAGAACAAAATAAACCTAATCAGAACAGGACTTTGGGCACAGACATAGGGAAGAAAATCTTTAAGTATCTGTTGATTTCGATATTGTTATGGTGGGATTTTGCACTAATAGGAGAGGGAAAAGACCAGCAAATTATGTAGCCAGTAGGAGTTGGTAAGTCAGAGGACCATGTGGTGAGTTTCTGATCGGCATTGTCAAGGCCTTCGCAATGGCAGAGGCAGATTTATTGTGAAATCATTAGAGCTTAAGCTTCAGAGACCCTGACATACACAGGCCTCTTCCAGAGCTCCAGGAAGGACCCTAGCAGTATGTTTTTATAGAAATATATTTTTATGAACCTTGTAAAAATAAGAGACTGATTTTCCATTTTTTTATTCTCCTATGTCATACTTCTTGAATTGTGTAGTGTTGGAACGATCGTGAGTATGCTGGGGATCTGCTTCGGAGGAGGCTGACTTGGAGAAACAGTTTGAATTTAGTGAAGTGTATTTATATGCTTATTAGTCAATTTCATATGTAGCAACTTACTACTTCCTGTCCTGGGTTAGAAGTGGCTTCCCAAAAAAACTCCTATTGCCCAATATGCTGACTCACTTAGAATCATGATAGGAAGTTGCGGTTAGAAGATGGATTGCCAGGGTGCCTGGGTGGCTCGGTGGGTTAAAGCCTCTGCTTTCGGCTCAGGTCATGATCTCAGGGTCCTGGGATCAAGGCCCACATCAGGCTCTCTGCTCAGCAGGGAGCCTGGTTCCTCCTCTCCCTGTCTCTCTGCCTGCCTCTCTGCCTACTTGTAATCTCTCTCTCTCTGTGTCAAATAAATAAGTAAATAAAACCTTAAAAAAAAAAGCAGGTAATTCTATTCTTATCCATGCCTTTAGGGAATATACTGCATAACACAACATTACAGTTTTAATTGCTTAGTACATTTAAAAACTTTTTTTTGATGGAATTTCTATGAGCTAGAATTTGTCAGAATTTCTGTATTTAACTTTGACTGATTGAATGTAGGATATTGATACAGACAAAGACAATATGAGACTCAACTATACCACACTACAACCGAAACATTGATAATTTACCAATAAGCAAGTGTCATTCGAAAGATATTTAAGATTAGCCCGTGTTAGTTTACTTGGACTGCCATAACAAAGTACCACAAACTGAGTGACTTAAACAACAGAAATTTATTTTCTCACAGTTCTGGTGGCTAGAAGTCTAAGATTACAGTATCAGCGAAGTTTTGTTTTTGTTCCCCCCCTCCCAAGGTCCATCTCTTTGGCCGGTCGATGGCCATAGGTGGAGAAAAAGCATATGACAAAATCCAGCATCTGTTCATGCTAAAAAGAACATCTATAAAAAACCCATGCAGGATATAAAGTTAAGAAACTCAAAGTTTTCCCACTAAGATCAGGACTCAGGCAAAGATGTTCCGTTTCATCATTGGTTTTTGAAATCATATTGGAAGTCCTAGTTAATGCAATAAGACAAGAAGGAAATAAAGGACATATATGTTGGGAAGGAAAAGCATAAAACTGTCTTTGTTCACAGATGACATGATTATCTATGTAGAAAACCTGAAAGAATCAACAACAAAATCCCACCTGGAACTAATAAGCAATTATAATAAGTTTGTAGGATACAAGGTCAATACACAAAAGTCAATTGCTTTCTTATATAGTGGTGATAAACTAGTGGAAATCAAAATTAAAGACACAATACCACTTCCATTAGCCCCCACAAAATGAAATAATTAAGAATAAATCTAACAAAATATGGATAATATCTATAAAGGAAAAACTACAAAACTCTAGTGAAAGGAATCCAAAAAGAACTAAGTAAATGAAGAGCTAGTGTATGTTCATGAAGAGGAAGACAGTATTGTCAAGATGTCAGTTCTTCCCAACTTGCTCTATAGATTCAACACAATTCCAATAAGAATTCCAGCAAGTTATTTTGTAAATATTGACAAACGGATTCTAAATTTTATAAGAGGTGATGTTACCAAGGTAGGAGACCACAGCATTGAAATCCCCCACTCCTAAAATAACAATTCGACAAATATCTACAAACAAAAATAGTCCTGGGAGAGCTCAGGAGTCCACTTAAGAAATTTCAACAAAAGTGGAACAAAAAACCTGAGAACAACAAAAAGAGAAGAAAGAACAGCTTCATTTTGTCTACATTATCCCACCCCTTAGGCCAGCACTGCTCAGTGCCAAGAGGAAACTCCTCTCCAGGAAAGAGTTTCTCTCTCCAGTAAAGGGAGAGTGGGATAAACAACCAGCATCCCCAGACTTTGGGAGTAATACATAAAGGACCCACTTCAGTTTCACCCCATCCAAAGACTGGCAAAACGGAGACATATACAGATGGCTAGGAACAAAGAAGAGCAAGGGTTACCAGAAATAGCCATGCAGTGGGAACCACTGTGGTTCCCAGTGACCTGCTCTGCAGAGGACTCCAGCAGCTTTTGCAACTGCAGAAACAAATGGCCAGCATAGCCACTGAGGATGCTTTGCCCCACAGGTTTTCACATTCAAAGACATCAGCTGCATGGGTCCCTCCTGACTTCTTCCCTTGCCCCACTACCTGAACTCTGCCAGCCCAAGATTCACACTGGCAGTCAGCCCCTGTTTTTGCAGCTGTCTGAGTGTAAGATGCCAGTCTAGACCCTGGGGTTGACCTCCATAGCAGTGCATGTGCCTGTGGCAAACTCCAAAGCCACAGGAGTGCGTGTTGACAGCCAAGGTCCCCAAAGCTGCTTGTGGACCCAGACCTGCCCCTGTCTCCTGTCACTGGCCTGCGCTGCTGGACTCATCTCCAGCTAGTCTCTCCAGCTAGGTACCTTCACCGTGCTGGTCTGTGTCCTGTTACCAGCTTCCACTGCCATGCACTTGTGGCAAGTTCCTGCAACTGCAGGAGTCCAGGCCAAAACTAGAGTCCCTGCATGTTGGCACAGATCAAACCCTGTCTCCTGTCATTGGCCTGCACTACTGGAATGACCTGTAGCTAGCTCCTCCAGCTGTGCAATTTTATACCACTGACCCAACACCTATCATGAGCATCCACTGTTGTGTGCATATTTGTGGTGAGACCCTGTGACCACAGATGTGCACACCGACAGCCATTGTTCCTACAACTGCTAGTATGCCTGAAGTTGGCTTTGGTCCTTGCTGCTGGCTCTGGCCCTAGCCATCATAAATGTGTCTGCAACCAGCCCCTGACACTGCACAGGCACCTATAGCTGGCTCCCACAGGTGACTGTGTGCACACCACTGGCTCTAGCAATCACCAATGACCTTTAACTGCTGGGCCTAGAAGTACCCAACAGCCCTTACAGGCATTTTGGACTCCCCACAGCATTCACGAACGACCACACAGTTGTTGATGGTATGGATCTTAGCAACCTGCACCATTATCATCGTGTCACCCGGAACCTGGAACTGCCACATGCCCCCATACATGGCACCCCTTCACCACTAGACCTGGGATCGCAGTATGCTTCAGTATGCCCCTATCCACAAGTAAAGGTCTTTCCTTGCCAAAGTCAGTCCATAAAATCTAGAAGAGGTGTCTTCTTCAAATGTGCAGACACCTATGCAAGATTACAAATGAAGATCATGAAGAATCAGGGACACATGGCACCACCAAAGAAACAATTAACTTCTAGTAACTGACCACAAAGAAATAGAGATACATGAATTGCCAGACAAATAATTCAAAATAATTTGTTCTAAAGATGCTCAGAGAGCTACAAGAGAACACAGAAAACAATTTAATGAAATAAGAAAAACAATATAAAGTAATAAGTTTCAACAAAGAGATTAAAAAAACACTAAAAAATTCTCACAAATTTTGGAGTTGGAGAAAACAATGAACCGAAAAATTCAATAGAAATTTTCAACAGAAGACTGGAGCAAACAAGAAAAAAAAAAAAAAACAATGATCTCAAAGACAGATCATCTGAAATTACCCTGTTAGAAGAATAACAACAATTAAATTAAAAAAAGAGAATGTAGAAAGCCTATGGGACCCATGGGACATCATTAAGATAAACAATCTATGCATTATTGGAATCCCAGAAGAAGAGAAAGAAAAAGAGGTAGAAAGCTTATTCAAAGAAACATGGCTGAGAACTTCCCACACCTGGAGAGAAATTTGGACATCTAAGTTTATGAAGCTAATAGGACATCCCAAAATTTCAATCCAAAACAACCTTCTCAAAGACACATTATAATAAATCTGATTAAAATCAAAGACAAAGAAAATATTTTTAAAGTAGAAAAGGAAAAAACACAATTTTCTCATGTAAGAGAATCCCCATAAGGCTATAGATGGATTTCTCAGCAGAAACCTTGTAGGCCAAGAGAGCAGGATGATATATTCAAAGTGCTGGGGGGAGAAAAACTTGCTACCAAGAATACTTGGCAAAGTTGCCTTTCAGAAATGAAAGCAAGATAAAGGCTTTCCCAAATACACAAAAAAACTGAGGGAGTTCATCACCACTAGACCTGCAAGAAGTAATTAAAGGAGTTCTTCAAACTGATATAAAATGATTCTAATTATTAGCATGAAAATATATAACACAGTGTCAAAGGTAAGTATATAGTCAGATTCAGAATACTTTAATACTGTACTATGGTGGTTTGTTAACCACTTAACTCTAGAATAAAGGCTGGAGAACACAAGTATTGGAAATAGCTATAGTTACAATAATTTATTAATGGATACACAATGTAAAAAGATGTAAATTGTGACATCAAAAACATAAAATGGAGAGGGATAGTAAAAAGGTAGATAGAGATTTTGTAAATGGTTGAAGTTGTCACCAAGTTAAAATAGATTATTATAGATATAAGACAGTTCAAGTAAGCTTAATAGTAACCACAAAACAAAAACCTACAATAGATACACATGAGATAAAGACAAGGGAGTCAAAATATACCACTATGGAAAATCATCAGTTCACAAAAGAAGGCAGCAAAAAGAGAAGAAAAAACAAAGGAACTAAAAAACAAAACAAAACAAAAAACAAAAACCAGTTAATAAGATGGGAATAGTAAGTCCTTACATATCAGTAATTACTTTAAATGGAAATAAATTTTCTAATCGAAAGATATGAAGTGGCTGAATAGATTTTTTAAGATTTTATTTATTTATTTATTTATTTGAGAAAGAGAGAGAGAGTACGAGTGAGACAGGGAGGAGCAGAGGGAGAAGGAGAAGCAGACTCTGGGCCGGATGTGGGGCTCAAGCCAGGGATAATGACCTGAGCCAAAGACGGATTCTGAACTGACTGACTGAACCACCCAAGTGCTCCTGAATCGGTTTTTGAAAACCAATATGTCAGCCTACAAAAGACTCCAGCTTCAAGGCCACATGTAAGCTCAAAGTGAAGGGATGGAAAGAGATGTTCCATGCAAATCCTATAAGATCCCTATCTTACATCACTCACAAAAACTGCTTTACAATGGATGAAAGATTTACACAGAAGCCTTGAAACTTTAAAAATCCTAGAAGAACTCATAGAACATAGAGAAAAAGCTTCTTGGCATCAGTCTTGGCACTGATTTTTTGGATATGACAACAAAAGCAAAAGGAACAAAAGCAAAAATAAACAAGTGGGACTATATCAAATGAAAAAACTTCTGCAGGAGCACCTGGCTGGCTCAGGTGGTTGAGCATATGACTCCTGATCTCTGGGTTGTGAGTTCGAGCCCCACATTTGGTGAAGATTCTTTTTTTTTCTTTTTAAGATTTTTTATTTATTCATTTGACACAGAGAGAGAGATTACAAGTAGGCAGAGAGGCAGGCAGAGAGAGAGGAGAGAGGAGGAAGCAGGCTCCCTGCTGAGCAGAGAGCCCAATGTGGGCCTCAATCCCAGGACCCTGGGATCATGACCTGAGCCGAAGGCAGAGGCTTTAACCCACTGAGCCACCCAGGCGCCCTGGTGAAGATTCTTTAAAAATAAAATCTTAAAAAAAGGAAGAAAAAGCTTTGTACAGCAGAAGAATCAATCAATAAAACGAAAAGGTAACCCAAAAAATGGGAGGAAATACTTGCAAACCTTATATCTGATAAGGGGTTAATATCCAAAATATATAAGGAACTCATACAACCAAGTAGCAAAAAAAAACAAAACAAAAAAACAAAACAAAACAAAAAAAACCAAATAATTCAATTTAAAAATGGTCAAGGAAGTGAAATTACTATCTTGAGAAGATATCTGCACTCCCATGTTCATTGCAGCTTTATTCAGAGTAGCCAAGACATGGAAACAACCTAAGTGTTCATCAATACATACAAATGGCCAACAGACACATGAAAAGATTCATAACATCACTAATTATCAGGGAAATGCAAATCAAAACCACAATGAAATATCACCTTATGCCTGTTAGAATGGCTAGAATAAAAAAGATAAGAAATAACAAGTGTTGGTGAGGATGTGGAGAAAAGGGAACTCTTATGCACTGTGGGTGGGAGTGTAAATTGGTACAGCCACTGTGGAAAACATTATAGATATTCCTCAAAAAATTAAAAATAGAAATACCATGCAACGCAGTAATTCCGCTACTGGGTACTTATCCAGAGAAAACAAAAACACTAATTCAAGAAGATATATGCACTTATATGTTTATTGCAGCATTATTTACAAGAGCCAAGATATGGAAGCAACCGAAGCATCCATGGATAGATGAATGGATAAAGATGTTGTGAATGGATAAAGAAGATATATGCACACACACACACACACACACACACACACACACACACACACACACACACAGGAATATTATTCAGCCATAAAAAGGATGAGATCTTGCCATGTGTGATGACATGGATGGATCTAGACACTATTATGCTAAATAAAAAAATCAGACAGAGAAAAACAAATACCATATGATTTCACTTATATGTGAATCTGAAACACAAAACAAAAGCTGAAACAGACCCTTGAATACAAAGAACAAAATGAACAAACTGATGATTGCCAAAGGGCAGGGAGATGGGGATGGGCGAAATGGGTGAAGAAGACTGGGAGATACAGACTTTCAGTTATGGAATGCATAAATCATGGGAATAAAACATACTGCATAGAGAATACATTCAATGATATTGTAATAGTACGGTATAGTGACAGATGGCATCTCCACTTGCGGTGAGCATAGTATAATGTATAAACTTGTCACGTCACTATGTTGTACACCTGAAATTAATGTAATATTCTGTGTCAACTATATTTAAACAAACAGCAACAACAAAAACAGAAATATGTGAGGCAAAGGATGTGTTATTGTGGCACACATTTTACAATATACATGTATATCAAATCATCAAATTGTACATCTTATACTTACACAATGTTTTGTGTCAATTCTATCTCAGTAAAGCTGGAAAAAATACAATTAAGAATTTAAAACCATAAACAAAGTTTATGTGGAAAGGCAAAAACCCAGAGTAACCAATACAATATTGAAGGAGTAGAACAAAGAAGACTGACATTACCCAACCTCAGTTCCTAAGAGTAAAGCTACAGTAATCAAGACAATGTGGTATTGGCAAAAGAAAGACAAATACATCAGAAGAGAGAGGTCAGAAATAGATGCTCATATCATCAAATGACCTTTGACATGAAGCAAAGTGGTATAATAAACAAAGTATAGTCTTTTTAGTAAACGGTTCTGGAACAACTGGACATCTATAGGGCCAAAAAAAAAATCCAGATATAGATCTTACATCTTTCACAAATAATTAACTCAACATGGATCACAGACCTAAATGTGAAATGCAAAACTATAAAACTCCCAGATGTTAGCAGAGGAGAAAACTTAGATATTCTTGGGTATAGTGATGTCTTTTTAGATAAAAAACCAAAGATATAATCCAATAAAGAAATAATCGATAAACTGGACTTCATTAAGATTAAAAACTTCTGCTTTGAAAAAGACAATGTCAAAAGAATTAGAAGACAAGCCACAGACTGGGAGAAAATACTTGCAAAAGACACCACTGATAAAGGACTGTTATCCAAAATATACAAAGGATTCTTAAAATGCAACAGTAAGTAAGCAAACAATACAAATTAAAAAAATGGACTGATGACCTTAACAGATATCTTACCAAAGAAGATATACAGTGGCAAACAAGTGTAAGAAAAGATGCTCTACATCAAATGTCACCAGGGAAATACAAACTGAAACAACAATGAGATACCACTGCTTACCTACTGGAATGGCCAAAATCTGGAACACTGACGATACCAAATGCTGACAAGGATGTGGAGCAATAGGAACCTTCATACATTGCTTGTTAGAATGCAAAATGGTTCAGCCACTTTGGAAGACAATTTGGCATTTTCTCACAAAACTAAATATACTCTTACCATATGATCCAGCAATCACACTCCTTGGTATTTATTCAAATAGTTGAAAACTTATGTTCACAAAAAACCTGCATAGGAATGCTTATAGCAGCTTTATTCATAATTTCCCAAACTTGGAAGCAACCAAGATACCCCTCATTAGATGAATGGATAAATAAACAGTAATCCAGACAATGGATTATTATTCAAGCACTAAAAAACATGAGTTCAAGGCATGAAAAGACATGGAGGAAGCTTAAAGCATATTATTGAGTGAATGAAGCCAATCTGAAAGACTATATACTGCATGATTCCAACCAGATGACATTATGGAAAAGGCAAAACTATGGAGGCAATAAAAGACCAGAGGTTGCCAGGGATAAAGGATGGAGGGCGGGATGAATAGGCAGAGCACAGGGGCTTTTTAAGGCAATGAAACTGTTTTGTACGACAGTGTAATTGTAGATACTGTCCTTAAACATTTGTCAAAACCTATAGAACCCTGATATAAACTATGGACTTTGAGTGATAATGATATGTCAGTGTAGGCTTATCATTTGCAACAAATGAACATGCTGCTGTGCAATTTTGATAGTAGGGGAGGCTCTGTGTGTGGTGGGCCGGGAGAATAGAGGAAACCCCTGTTCCTCCTGCTCAATTTTGCTGTGAACCTATACCTCCTCTAAAAAAATTGTCTATTTAAAAGTTGAAAAAATATAGAAGCAATTTACTATCTCAGATTATATTTTCTAGGAAACAGATCCGAGAGGGAGTTTAGTGTGCTGGATGTTTACTGGGAAGTGCCCTTGGGATCAATTCCTGCTGAAGGAAAGGGAAGGAAGCTGACAGAGAGAGAAATCAACCTGTGAGCGAGCCAGATAGTAGCCTTGGCTCCCTTGAAGGGAGTTGCAGAGTGAGAATGGCCCTTCAGAATTTTCCAGAGTTAGGTTGAAGAACCCAGAATTTAATTTTCTGCATCTTTATTCACTGGGTATGGCCAGCCCTGAAAAACTGACCTTGATTGAGGCTAATCTCTACAAATGAGACAATCCCTGAAGGGACTGATGGCTAAAGACTGTCTGCCAACAGCACTTCTGGCAGTTGGGGCAGCAATCCTGCATTGAAGGGGATCTGAGTAGTGCTCACCACTGCATATCCATGACGCTCACAAAGGAGAAACTCACCAGAGCCCAGCTGTCCAGATGTAAGGATATAGCCTTTGACATTGTATTGAAGAAGAGCAAACCATAAGAGACGCTGAACTCTATGGAACAAACTGAGGGCTGCTGGAGGGGAGGGAAGTGGGGAGATGGTGTAACTGGCTGATGGGAACTAAGGAGGGCACTTGATGTAATGAGCACTGGCTGTTATACTCAACTGATGAATCACTTAATTCTACCTTTGAAACTAATTTTTTTTAAAAAAAGAAGAGTAAAAATACAGTTGGAGAATCTTAACTTCAATTTTTTAAAGTTCTATTGGAATTTCTTATGCATCATTAACTAGTCTTGCAAAAAATATTGCTAATACTTGGAGGATATGTCTGAAAAATAACATTTCCAAACTTTGGAGTATGAAGAAGGGAGAGAAAAGTCATTGTAAGGTTGCCAGTTGGCCAACAACTTGAAACATCACAGTCTCTTCAAGTTTGGATTTTGTGAGTTTTTTAAATTGGTATTTTCTCTTGCACTCTTGATTCTGGTACTAGCCTTGTTCACTTCTAGAAACTCACTTATGGTTAATTATTTGGTCTTCTTAACAGCCACAAAGAAGCAGTGAAGCATATGTTTCATATTCCTTAATGGGATCTTCTTCTGGCCCTCAGCCTGCTGGCAGCTCCTTGAAATGCAAGACACTCAGAGCCAACAGAGGCTGAGTGCAGCTGCAGCCTCTGAGAAGGGCCTCTCTCGGCTTGCATGTAGCCAAGAGGCAAAACTGACAGATCAGCACAGAAGCTGGCCCTTGTCCTGTCTCAATTCTGTTTTGAGTGGGACACTCAGTCACTCTGAGAGTCCAGGAAAAATTGGCAGAGGGCACAAGAATTGGTCACCTCCAGGGCTCATGGGAGTCTCAAAGGGTATCTTAGATGTGAAAATGTTCCATAAACTGGGATACACTGGACAATCACCAGGCAGGTTTTGTGTTTCTCTTATAGTACAACTGACCTTGTTAAATAAATACTCTTTCCTTGGCCAAAGAATTTTAGTCCTTTCCAAGAGTTGGGGCACCCTGGTGCCCTGAACATGTCCTCAGTTTCAGTCATGAGGTTTAGATTCTAATCCCCAATCTCCTGCCACCTTAATCTCACTTAATCTTTCCTCTGAAGTAAGAAAATCAGATTCCATGACTCCTGGGTCCCCTCTTAGTTAGGTTAAGTTGATGTGTGCTGAAGGGCACTGGACACATTGGGATTTGGGACCTATGCTGAGTCCTGATTAATTCTTCCATTAATCAGCTGTGTGACCTTGGCCACACCACTCAAGTTCTCTCAATCTCTAATGGAAAATGGAGATAATATTACATATTTTAATATATATTTTAAGACTTACCATGAGGATTACATGAAATAATTTATTTAAATTTCCTATGAATGTCTGGTGGCCTTCTTACTTAACTATTTCTTGGCCTGGCTGTGGCAGAAAGAAGGTAGTTGGCACTGCTTTACTGTTAGGTTCCAAAATTCAGCACCTGCTGTGGGTGGGGGCTTGTTAGAGTTCAGCCATGAGCTTGAAGAATGGTGTGGGGTTTTGTTTGTTTGTTTTTAAAGATTTTATTTATTTATTTATTTATTTGAGAGAGAATGAGAAAGAGAGTAGGGGGAAGAGGGGAAGAAGAGGGATAAACACTCTGCCCTGAGTGTGCAACTGGATGTGGGGCTTGATCCCATGACTCTGAGATCATGACTGGTGCCGAAATCAAGAGTTGGATGCTTAACCAACTGAGCCACCCAGGCACCCCAAGAATGATGTGTTTAGAGTGAACCCTGAGAAGAACCAAAGTTCATGTGTCCAGTGGAGCCTCATGACAGCTGGGATATTACAAGGCCAGATGTACAAAGCTGAGCCCACCACATAGGTCTCCCAGTGAACTAAGGGGGATGGCCAAGGAAATTTCAGAAACAATCACTGGGCTTCTCAGCTAAAATTATCCAGAGAATTTGGTTGCCTTTAGGTTAGTTTTCATTGGTTCTTTTTTTTTCAAGATTTTATTTATCCATTTGAGATAGAGAGTGTGAGAGAGATCACAAGTGGGGAGCCGGGGCAGAGGTAGAGGGAGAAGCAGGCACCACGCAGAGCAGGGCTCGATCCCAGGACCCTGAGATCATGACCTGAGCTGAAGGCAGACACTTAACCAACCAAGCCACCCAGGCATCCCTAGTTTTCATTGGTTCTAAGAAAATATGGCCAGAGGAGGTGGGATTATAGGATGAGCAGGAGCTATACAGGCATCAGAATCTCTAAGAAGGGGGTATTAGCATGGAGGCAAAAATACACACGTGTCTATTTCACAGTTCCAAAGATCTAGAAAAAGGGGAAACGTGCCACGTGGAAATATTTCACAAAACTAATTCCACAAAGGAGTTTATGCAAGCCTTACTGACATAGGCTCAAAACCTCTTCTTGTATTTGGCTCCTACTTCTCTGACCTCTCAGCATCCTCCATAAGAGCTTCTTCTTGGCTCTTTCAAATATTTGTGCCCCTGGGACTCATCACCTTTCACACTCTGCCTAACTGGACATCACTTGCAGCCAAGGCCATGTGCCTGATTGTAGAGCTGACTGTGAAGTTCAAACAACTTTATCAGAATCCTGTCTCTATTTCTCTAAACTTGTTTCCTCTCAGTTGACTCTTTGTCAGCTTAAGCAGCTGCAGTCATGCATCCTACTAATTTCACAATGAGCAAAAAGAGAGATTATTTTCCCAATGGTTCCAACAGAAGTTCCAGAACAGACTTTCACTGTCTAAGATTAGCCCGATTGGGACACATGCAGAAGTAGACGCAAGCAAGATGCATCTTGCTGGCCAAGCACCCAGATCTACTCTGTCAGCTGGTGCACCCGTTCCCTTCTTTACCCCTCTTCATACCACCTACAGCTGTTTCAAAGACGTGGCCAGCAGCTTAAACCTGAGACCTTGACTTAATGAGAGTTGTCCTAGGCTGATAAGAACCTCTAGCCCAGGGCGCCTGGGTGGCTCAGTGGCTTAAAGCCTCTGCTTTCGGCTCAGGTCAGATCTCAGGGTCCTGGGATGGAGGCTCGCATCCGGCTCTCTGCTCAGCAGGGAGCCTGCTTCCTCCCCTCTCTCTGCCTGCCTCTCTGCCTACTTGTGATTTCTCTCTGTGTGTGTCAAATAAATAAATAAAATCTTAAAAAAAAAAAAAAAAGAACCTCTAGCCCAGGGATGCCTGAAAGGTTACACAACCTCTATCTCTAGACAAGGACTAACAGATAACAAGTTATAAAGGGGCAGCCCCCTTGCCTCAAGGCAGAAACAACTCTAATACAATTTGTGTTCCAGAAGCAAGCTTCCCCTTCCATATACAAAATCAGACTAAATATGGGCTATACTTGAAACCAGCTCTCTGCTCTCTGCTTGGCTCCTTTCCTTCTCTATCTTGCTTCCCTCAGTCTCTTGCATGTTTGTCCTGAGAGCACTCTCTATCTTTCTTATGTCTGAATCCTTGCCTCAGGCTCTGCTTCTAGGGAACCCCATCTAAGACACATGTACATTTCTGAACCAGTAACTGAATGAATTCTTCAGGGGAAAGATTATGCTAAGGGATAATCCAGACCACATGCCCACCTATACCACTTAAACCTGAATTCCTGAAAATGTTTCATCAAGGACTTTGATTTGCACACTGCTATAAACCCCTATGCCCAGAACAGCACAACTTGTAAATAAATTGAGTATTTATTATTTTGTAAGAAAAATTGGGGGTGAGGGAGTGGTTGTTGGTAACTGTTACCAGAGGGAAGGGGATTGAGTGTAGGAATGTGAAATGATAACTATGTACTATGGAGAGGAACAAACAAACAGAACTAGACTTCAAAACCAAAACCTCTTTCACTCTGCCAAAGGCCAAGTTCCTCTCAATGACCAAATATGCCAAGCATTTGTAATCCTAAGCAGTGCTTTCATTTTAGGATTTAAAAAATATTCTAAGAAATGTGTTTGTTGCTTATTTGTCATCTGGTGAGTAGTGGAATTACTTCAAGTAATGAGAATCTGCTTTTTAAAATTTAATATAGGAGAGCAGGCACTAAAATCCAGGAGAGAGGTTTCTTGCTGAGTCATTCACCCTTGCTCAAGACAAGCTTTCACTTTGCATTGAATTTTAATGTGACGTTTCTTCATTGTCCCCCACTCCTTCTCCCACTCTCAGCCAGTCAGTAATTTCTCTGTGGCTAGAGTCACATTGCCCTTCCAGAACAGATCAGGCAAACTCTGATGAGACACTTCCAGGGACACCTGTCCCCCATGCCTTCCAAGTGCATATTCATGATTTCTCCCCCAAGGGACTGTGCGAAAGACCTCACTGCAACACAAACTATGCATCTGGAAAAAAAAACCCCACTTGTTTTCTCAAAATATATTAATTGTACCAAGCATGTTGATACAATTCCAACCCAAACTAAAGCAGGTATTTAGTTAGTTTATTTTACTTGCCTTTAGTAAAAGTGGGATTTCCATCAGGCTTTATGACATAGTGAATATTTTGGGAGTCACTGAATAATCTTATTCCAGAGATATAGACATTTACAAAGTTCACACTGGGTTGGATAGGAGCAAAGTCAAGTCAGGAATAGCTACCCAAAGACCGTTTTGTTAGTCCAAGAGAGAGACTCTTAATTTTTTAAAAAGTGTCCAAAATGCCCTTTGGAGTAAAATTGACCACCTCCTCCTGTCTGTCTTGACTATGCTAAGATGTGGGAAAACTATACTTTGGAGACTGGAACTAATCAGGTTCTCAGAGCCACTGTACTTAGCCTTTCACCTGAACAAGCTCTATAGCTGTTACCGGGGAGCAGGTGTTGGGGACCTGGGTCATGGTGTGTCACCTTTGTGATTAGAAAGTTCAGTCCCTGTGATTTAGTCCTTAAATACTAAACTTATCATTGATATGAATTAGCCAACTACTCACCTCTAGCAGGACTGACTAATGACTGCCATGGGCCCTGGGCACTTTTGAATTTTGGGGTAACTTCCTCCCTTAAAAATGATCAAAAATTATATTTTAAGACTGTGTTGTCAAATGAACAGAAACAGACACATAAATACAGAGAACAAACTGATGGTTGCCAGAGGAAAGGGGGAGGTACAGGTTTTCAGTCATGGAATTAAGAAGCCACAGGGATGGAAGGTACAGAATAGGGAATATAGTCAATGGTATTGTACTAGCGTTGTGCGGTGACAGATGGTGGCTACACTTATGGTGAGCACAGCATAGCATATAGAGCTGTCCAGTCACTGTGTTATATACCTGAAACTTAACATTGTGTGTCAACTATGCCTCAAAAAAAGAATGTGTTGGTAAAAAGGTTAATATAATCCAGGCTGGATTCACTTTTTGTATTGTGATAAAATATACATAACATGAAATTTACCATTTGAATTGTTTTTAAGTGTACAGCTCAATGGCATTATGTACGTTTGTATATTCATTATTATTATATTTATTTTTATTCTGGTTTTAAAAGAAAATTAAAATTAAAATTTTCATGGACCCTAAAAAGTGTCATGCACCCTACAGACTGTACTTGCTGTGCCTAATGGGTAAAGCCACGGTTTGCCCTGATTACAAGATGGCCAAAAAGGGCAAAAAAGAGCAAAATTGAAATGCTCTCAAATTCACTTTATAGTTCACAGACACAAAATGACATTCAAACTTACCTTTTCTTTCCGCAGGGAAATATTAATCCTGGGAAGTAGTGTGTCTGAGTGGAGGGAGCCTGGGACTCAGGCAGACTGAGATCAAGCCCTCTTTGTGGCCCTTACCTGCTGTGTGTCACAGCCAGTGCAGGTGGGGCTTGAGACAGGCCCGGGGGAGGCCCAGGGGACAACAGTGCCAGCAGGCTCAGAAATAGCACCAGCTCCTGGCCAAGAAGTCAGTGCAGAGACTCCAGATGAAGGCCAGGACAGTCCCCAGGGATCCAATGGGGAGCATCCAGAGTTCCGTAGTAGACATAACTATCAGGCACAGCTGCAAACTAGAGGACAGAAACATATAAGCAAAAGGGAGACCTAGGGGAGAGGAGTGAGTGTCAGTCAGACCGGCTGCTGAGTGCTGCCTTTCAGGGGCCTGCTTTTCAAGAGTCTCCTTGCTCTTGCTGCAAGTGCCACCTGTTGCCCGAAACTGTGTGTCCTTGGGCATTTCTCTCCTCAAGCCTCAGTTTCCCAACTGTGCAATTAGGAATTGGATGAATGACCCGTAAGTCTGTTATACCATTTGCCTATTTCCAGTTTCCTCATAGCTCCACACCTTTTTTTCCTGTTCTAGGCCTTATTGAAACTCAGAGCTTAATGCCCAAGTTGCAGAGCAGAGGTTGCAAATTGTTAGCTGCTGGGCCAAATCTGGCCCACAAGTGAGCTTTGTTTGGCCTGCTAAATGGTTTTAAAGTTTGACTTAAAGGCCAATACCCCCAAATCAGGAGATGCTTCATAGAACTCCGAACCCCTGCCTTCTCTTGAAAAGCCGGCAGTGCTCCCTTTGCCACCACTAAGTCCTGATTCTCCGGTCTTTATGTTACCTGTGTGTTAGAAGGTGAAGCTGGTATACCATGTTTACTTAATAGAGAAAGGGAGACAGAGAGGAAGAGAAGGCAATTTGATTTGCATCCTGCTGTTAGAACGCTGTATCTTGTTCTGTATCCAAATAATTCGGAAACAAGAGAGAAGCTTGCAAACAGCTTCCTAGAGAGTTCTACTCCACTCAGTCAGCTTTCCTCCTCCCCCCTCTGCTTGGCCCCTTCTGTCCTTTGTATGAGATTCAGTCATAGCACATGGTACACTAGTCCACCATATTTTTTCAGTTCCAAAAAGTGATAGATTGTAAGATGTCTTTGAATCTATTAGGTTAATAATAGATACCTAGGTCGGGGGACCCCATAACATTAAATGAACTCATGCAACAACACATGATTTCAGAAGCTTTAAAATGTGAAGGGGGAAAAAAAGCATCTTTAAATCAAGGAAAACAAGGTAATGATTATTTTACACTCTTTTTCTCCAACAGACTTGTGAACTTGGTTGGGTCAGGGACAGTACATTTTGTCTTCCCACCCCTCCCCGCTCCCCCTGGGCTATGTCTGTTGATGCCCTGAATGAATGTTTCATTTGGAAAATTTTCTAGAGGCTCCCTTAGTTACCATGGTAATCCAAAATTGGTTTCACAGCCCTGTATACCAAAGGGAGCCCTGCTGAGGAAGGCTGCCACTGACCTGGACCCTGAACCGTGCTGCCTATGCTGGCTTTCCTTCCTGGGCAAGCAGAACACTGACAAAAATAAAACATTTGCAGGGAAAACTTCAGGAATACCCTTGTAAATATAAAACAATTTATTTAAAATAATTCTGCTGTCAATTGTCAGATTTTCTTATCAATGAAAAAAAACAAGAACAAAAACAAAAAACACAACTGTCCTCTCAAAGTCTTTTCTCAGTGAACCCTAAATAATTTGAACAAAGGGCTCTCAGTGGAGAGTTAGAAAATCTATTCTCACAGTTCAGTAATCTGTTGAACTTCTGTTGAATCCAGTTATTCTAAGAAAGAATGCCTATAAATACAATAATAGCTTCCACTTCCTCGGTGTCTATTAACATTCCAAGCACTTACCACGCACTGATTTGACCAACACTATGGATCACTTACTATGTGTCAGGCACTGTTCTAAGCACTTTACACATATTCATTCACTTAATCCTCATAACAAGCCTAGGAAACAGCTTCTATTGGTATTCCCATTTTACAGATAAAGAAATTGAGGAACAGATATGTTAAGTGCCTTGTCTAAGGTCACACAGCTGGTAAGCTATAAAGACAAAATTCAAACCCAGGCTTCCTAGCTCCCGAATCTGTGCATCTAACCAAGTTGTTACACTGCCTCTTAATCCTTTCAATAATTCAATAAAATAGATGTTACTATGGTTACTGTGCAGATTGGATACTGAGGCTCAGTTAGGTAACATGTCTCTATGGCTTCTCCGCTCCTGACCACATTCTCATCTAGGGGAACTCTGGAAACTTTCCTAAGGGTTAACCTCAAACTTCTATCTTCCACATCCCTAAACACACATTCATATATTCACAGAAAATTTATAATGTTTTTCTTGAACTTATTTTTAGGAGATTAGGAGCCCAAATCTTTGTAGATAAATTATTTTGAAGTGATGATTTAAGGCATGCACTGGAAGGAATTGAATATGCAAGTTTAATGAGTTCAATTAATTAGAAGAGAGTGTTTCTTTTAAGACCCCAAAATAACTGCTTTTTGAAGTGTGAGTTGGTAATTGGAAATCAAGTAACTTAAATGCTTAAAGCATCCGAATTGTATTATCCCGAGAAAGTGCTCTTGGAATATGGAACAGTGATTGTCTTCCCTAGGTGAGAAATCTGTCAGGAGGAAGAAGACATAAATTAACAACCTAAAGTTGGGGTGACTTTGCCCAGGTCCAATTATGAGTCCCTTGAACATATTAATAGTAGAGTGGCCAACAAGGATGGGACTTTCTGGATCCAGCACTGAAAGTCCCTCTTTCCAAGGAAATCTCTCAGTCCCGGGCAAACTGGGTGGTAGGTCACCCTAAATTAAGGGCCAGTTATGGATGACAGTTTGTGGAGAAATTTACTATTGGATGGAGATGAGGAAGTGAAGGGAGACTTGAAGGGCATCCCAGGCAGAGGGAGCAGCTTGAGCAAAGGCTTGAGGTTGAAAATGTGATGGCGGTTCTGGGGAATTCCAAGGATCCCGTATAGCTCTGGTTTGGACTTCACGGAGAAGGCAGAGTGGAAAGTAAGGGGGAAGAGAGGTGGCTGCCTAAATATGAAGTCGAAGGAATGTGAAATGGATAGCTTGAAAGACTTTTATTGATCACAATTTTATACTTCTTTGTGACAAAAATTATGTATATAAGTTGAAGTGGAATTTAAAATCATTTGCTGTGACCATTAGACTTTATTTAAACATTTTCTCTGGATTGAGTTATCACTACAATTAATATAAGTACATAATTGGTCAAAACAAAAATATATCACAAACTTTGATAAGTAATATTAAACATAAAATTTAAATTTATCAGAATAAGTTTGTTAATGAGGTGGAGGGCTATTTAAAAAATCGGTTCAGAAATGCATGGCTGCGAATTACTTTTTGCTGAAACGAGACAGCATTCAGCATCAACCATATTCTTTGTTTATATATATGTGTAAGCCTCAGGAAATCTTTTTTATATAAATAAGATGATGGAAATGGAAGGCATTTGTTATAAACAAATGTCACTCAATGCTTCAAACTCCTCTTAAGTTATAGGCCCAAAACTAACAGTATAATATAAAAAATGAATTTTCGTTGAGATGATCAGCTGATAACTTGAATTTAAGGATAAGAAACACCTGGCTGACAGGAAGTTTTGTTATACAGAGGTTCACTTTCTCAGCACCAACACTAAAATATCAAATCCTCCACAACATATGCACACTCTTTTTTGGTGCACGGCCATGAGATCCAAGATGGGTAAGGAGTGTGCCTTTCTTTTGGAAAGAGGGAGAAGGATAATTGTAAAACAGTAGGTAGGAAAAGAGAACCTGCGAGAAACTAACCGACAGCAATCATTTAGAACAAAAGAAATAAGAAAATTAAGGATCTGAAAATTGATTTTCTTAAAATCATTTTGACTTTGAATTCCTTGTAAAGTCCTCATGGGCCTCTAGGGCTGAACATGCCTCAGGTTGAAGACCACTGTCTTAGATGTTACTGCGACCTGTGTGGGAGCTGGGATGGGAATGTCTCCCTCCCCAGTCCAGAACAAACTTTCTAAATAAGAATTTTCTAAGAGAAAGTAATCCCCTTCTTATGGCCTTTTCCTTAAACTTGAAAATGTTCATCTCAGAAGGGCTCTTGTACCTTGAACATTCTGTGTCTGTATCATGACTCTCATTCAGCTCTACTTCTTAACCTTGGGCCCTCTGCTGGTGGCAGTCACCAATAGATGAAAAATACCAGGGGATGTCTTTCCTATCTCTATCCTGATTCACAGGGCTGACCCCAGGGAAAGATTCCAAAGGAGTCATTATCTTTAGTGATGGTGGGCAGATTCTTGTATCGAACTTACTACAAGGGAATTGCAAATGGACCCAGAAGTCTGATATTTTTTCAGGTTGTGTCCTTAGCGCAATTTCCCCCAACCCTGACCATGAACATCTCTCACCCTTCTAAAGAATCTCTCTCTCTCTCTCTCTCTCTCTCTCTCTCTCTCTCTCTCTCACACACACACACACACACACACACACACACACACCCCACGAAGGCCTGGAAATGTTTTAGGCAGCAGGAAATCTATTTGGCAGTAGTGTGAAGAATGTACTGAAGGAGTCAAGACTGAAAGCAGTGAGACCACTTAGGAAAACTTTATGGTCCATGCAAGAGATGTTAATGGCCTGAACTCAGGAAGAAACAGTGGAGATGGAAGGAATGGGTAGTCCTGGGAGATGTTAAAGAAAGGGAAAGGACTTAGTCAACTTAATGAGTGATTAGATTAATGTGATGAGAGAGAGGGAGTCTGATTCAGGATAAGTCCCACTTTGCATTTGACTGAGATGCATAACTGGATAAATGGCAGTACCTCTATCAATCAGATGCAAAGAAAAAATAAAATTAAGGAGAAGATGGCAAATTTAATTTTTGCATGATTAATTCGAAGTGCCTGCTGGATAGATAGGAATAATTATAAAGAGGATGTTGAGTACATGGGTCTGGAACTCAGGAAAGGGGTCTCTGGGTTAAAGATACAAATTTAGGAAATCAGTATTCTATATGTGGACATTCAAGTCATGGTAGAGGGTTAGATTACTAAAGAGAGGGTGTAGAAAGAGATGAGGAGAGGGCCAAGTGCAGAATCCTTAGCAAAACAAACACTTAAGTCTGAGCAAAGAAAACAAGCTAGCCAAAGAGATGATAAAAACAGAAGAGAGGTGGAAAGTGAACCTAGAAAGGGAGGGAAGCTTCCAGGAAGACATGAATGGCCCTAGAGTTAAATGTCTAAAAAATATGCATTGGATCTCTCCTAGATAGATGCAAACATCAATTTTTTTGGCTCAATCCCATTGCACCATTAATAATTTCTCCATTTCCTTCCTTCCGTCATCTGAATGCTAAACTTCAGGAAGGAGTTGCTTTCTATTTCTGGCTCCAATTCCTCATTTCCAGCTGTCCCCTTAGAATCCATCAGTATGACTTCTGCCTGTTCCATTCTACTGACCTTGATCTTTCAAGGACCTGCGTGCTATCTTATCAATGGCCTTTTCTCATTCCAGTCTTTTGGAGATGATGTCAGGAAGGACCAGTAGGAGTGCAGAGAAGTAAGAAAGGAAAAGGAAGGAAGCCAATAAATGGTACTTTATTAAGTCAGTTACCACTGTAACTAGAGCTTAATCCTGCCTGGGCACTCTGAGACTCAGCATAGATCATGGGCTCAGAGTTAGCCTAAGGGGTGTGGGATCTGGGGTGTTTATACATCAACTCTAGTCAGTCGTTGGTTGGAGGTTGCTGCTTTGGAGTGAGGACAGAAGCATCAACTCCCCAGTGTTTCTGGCTCCACACTGCTGGGGCAGCCAGAGGGCCTTAGACAATTGGAGTCAGGCATCCTATCCTTTAAGACCTGAGACTACCTGGATGGAGCACTGACTGGGTCTGCCACATCCCTTTTTCTTGGCCTCCCCAACATATTTTACTCTTGGTCTCCATCCTTTCTTCATGTAATATCTTTAATTTCTGTCTTGGTATGCTAACCAGGTTCTTATTCTCATCTTTGCCCTCTCTCTCTGTGAATGGTTCTTTCTTTCTTCTGTGTCTTAAATAAGACCAAACTGGAAAGTGAAACTCTAGTCCTCAGTCTTCTGCTCTTTGTTTCTTTCACACTTACTTGATATTTTTTCTGACCTCATTACCTCAACTCTTGCTTCTGTGCAGATTACTCCCAGTGTGTTACATATAATTATGTTCAATGACTTAGCTGTTGAGATCAAAATTTATTTAAAGGTCTTCAGGAAAAAAAAAGACTGGGTATCTTTTATAACTCAACAGACTGAAAAATCTATAAATGTCTGCTGGGAGTCATTCAGGAATTACACTTCCCGCTGACAGTGTGAGAAGCAGGCTCAATATATGACTCAGCTTGCAATCAATGGAGCATTATGCTTCAAGGAAATGGGAAAGTCTTACACCAATTTAGAATTTGTCATTAAATCTAGTCTGATTCTTTGTCCACAAAGAAGTGCAGTTCCCTACTGTCAAGGCCTGAGCTCTTGGGATCTTTGCCCAATTCCTGGACAGAGCCATAATTAATAGTGTTTGCTATCAAGAAAAGCAGCATGATTGAACCTCTCAAATCAAACTAGTGAGAGAAAGAGAGAGAGGAAGAGAGAGAGAGAGACAGAGAGAGACAACGAACACAGAAGGTGTTATTGCAGAGGTGGAGCCTAAGGGAAGAGTAAAGGGAAGGCTCCCAGGCAGGTCTTTGGCTCTGGATCCATCTAAACCAGTGGCTGCTTAGGGAGTCATGGAGAGGGGAGGAAGTTTTAAGACTTTTAGATTGGGCTTAGTCTTCTGCTATCATCACTTACAATTTTTCTTTGGCTTCTGTCTTAAACTCATATTTAAGAGTGGAGCACTGAAAATTTGGTTGGAAGCTCTGAGCACACCAGAGTTGCTTTGGTAAGGAGCTCAAGAATTCTGATTCCTGATTTCTTTTTTATGGCCTATTTAAATGTTTTCGTTCATTTCTTTCTAGAAGCTAGAAGATATTCTGTTTGTCCCCAGGGTTCTGAAATTCCACTAAGATACGCCTTGATGAGGGCTTATTTTAGAGTACTGTGCTGGGGGCGCCTGGGTGGCTCAGTGGGTTAAAGCCTCTGCCTTCGGCTCAGGTCATGATCTCAGGGTCCTGGGATCGAGGCCCTCATCAGGCTCCCTGCTCAGCAGGGAGCCTGCTTCCTCCTCTCTCTCTCTCTCTCTGCCTGCCTGTCTGCCTACTTGTGATCTCTCTCTCTATGCGTCAAATAAATAAATAGAGTACTGTGCTGGGTACTCTACAGGACCTTTCAATTTGTAAACTAGAATATTGCCCTGAATTATTTCAAGAATTATTTCCTTCCCTTGTACTCTCTGTTCTCTCTTTCTGGATTCTTTATTTGGATATTGGACTTCCTGAGCAGGTCTTCTAATTTTCTTACCTTTTCAGATTGTCTTGCCTTCTAATTTTCCTATCTTTTTTACCAATAGTCCATCTTTTTGTCCTTTTGCTTTCATATCATGGAGGACTGGCTGTTTCAATTTTTTTATTAAGTTTTTAAAAAATTTCTGCTATCATGTTTTAAATTTTAAGACTCTCTTTGTGTAAATACACCTTTTCCCTTTTGATAAACCCCCTTTTAAAAAATATTTATTTATTTACTTATTTAAGGGAGACAGAGAGGGTGAGAAAGAGCAAGGGAACATGTGATCAAGGGGAGGGAAAGGGAAAGAATCCTCAAGCAGACTCCCCGCTGAGCATGGAGCAGGGTGCGGGGCTCAATCCCAGGACACTGAGATCATGACCTGAGCCAAAATCCGTTAAAAACTAAAATTAAGGGGCACCTGGGTGGCTCAGTCAGTTAAGTGTCTGCCTTCAGCTCAGGTTATGATCCTGGAGTCACAGGATTGAGCCCTGCATCGGGCTCCCTGCTTGGTGGGGAGTCTGCTTCTCCCTCTGTCCTTCACCCTGCTCCTGTTCTCTCTCTCGCTCTCTCTGTCTCTTTCTCATATAAATAAAAAAATGTTAAAAAACAAAAACAAGAAACGAACAAACTGAGGAGGGGGTGGGGGGAAGGGTGAGCCTGGTGGTGGGTATTAAGGAGGGCACATATTGCATAGAGCACTGGGTGTGGTGCATAAACAATGAATCTCAGAACACTGAAAAATAAAATAAAATAAAATAAAATAAAATAAAATAAAATAAAATAAAATAAAATAAAAACAAGGAACAAAAAACTAAAAGTAAGTTGGAGGCTTAACCAACTGAGCCACCCAGGTGCCCCTAAATCTCTTTTTATAAATACATCCTTTTCTTCTTTTAATGACATAATATCCATCTGAGAACTTTGATAATAAAAAAACTTTTTTTCTCCCTAAATAGGTTCTGTTTCCTCAAAGTTATCTTTATCTGTTTGTTTTGGTCTCTCTGAGGTTTTCCTTAGATGTGTGTGTGTGGTATTCCTTGGCCTCTGCTTACATTTAAAGATGGGGCATAAAAAGCTGACTGGAGCCTCTGAGAACATGGATTGGGGCTTGTCAATGGTGGATTTCATTGTTCATCAACTTAGCAGGGCCAACTGATTAGCAAATCCCTGTGTCAGAATTTTGAGTTCTTTCTCATGAACTTGTCAAAATGATCAGAGAAAGATCTTCCAGTCTCCTGGACAGTACAGGCCTGGCTGCCAGTATTCTGGGAGCCAAGAGGGAGAAGAGGGTTGGTGGTTTCAATATTCAGTATGTAAATGTTCACATCCTCCTGTTTTCCATATGGCTCACCCTATCCTCAGTTGTGTCTGATTCTGCCAGTGTAGACCCTTAGATTTTCCTTCTCCAGAGAACATTCTTTTTCAGTCTCAGAGGAAAGTCCTCCAACCTCCTACTAGGGATGGAGAGAGGTAGTTTTTCTGCTGTGTGAATTGGGAAGGGCATCTGAGGAGCTAACAGCTTCTTAAAAGAACTTTCAGTCAATCTCTTTTATCTCAACTCCCTATTTCAGCCCCACTTCCAGAGGTACCTGGAGTTGTCAATTCACAAGCCCTTTGGGTTTTACAGTGTAAATCAGACTGCTTATCTTTCATCATTGACTTAGGATTTAGTTTACTAGAGGCTGTTAAACCAGTTGCTGCTTGTTCAAGTGTTTTCTAACTTCCAAAATGTAGTTGTTTTTGTCTCCTTTTCTCTTTGTCCTTGTGGAATTATGCCTTTTTAAAAAAATCCTTTCCTACTTGTTTTGATGAGATTTTGAGAGAGAGTGGAGGTTACCTCATGCTGTTTGTCATCTTAATTTAGATGTCGTAGGATAAAACCTTGTATGCTTCACCTTAGTTAGAGGTCTCCTCTAGAAAACAGAGGTAGTGGGAGAGAGACCTGGATCTTTGGAGGAACTTTAGAAGAAGGGAATTCCACTCCATTTCCAGAACTTTTTATCTTTCGCAACTGAAATTCTGTACCCCTTAAATGTTAAGTTCCCATTCTCCCACCCACCCCCCCCCTGGTACAGCCATTCTATTTTTAGTCNTACCCTAGGTACCTCATATAAGTGGATTCATGCCATGTTTGTCCTTTGTGACTGGTTTATTTTACTTAGCCTAATGTCCTTAGGGTTCATCCATGTTGTAGCAAGGATCAGAATTTCCTTTCTTGTGCTACTACCACACTGTTTTGATTACTGTCACTTTGTGGTAAGTTCTGAAATAGGATATATGAGACTTCCAATTTTGTTCTTCATTTTCTTTCCTTTTTTTAAAAAAAATTATTTATTTGGCAGAGAGAGAGAGAGAGAGCACAAGCAGGAGGAGTGGCAGGCAGAGGGAGAAGCAGGCTCCCCGCTGAGCAAGGAGCCTGATGTGAGACTTGATCCCAGCACACTGGGCTTATGACCCGAGCCTAAGGCAGATACCCTTTTTTTTTTTTTAAGATTTTATTTATTTATTTGACAGAGAGAAATATAGCGAGAGAAGGAACACAAGCAACTGGAGTGGGAGAGGGAGAAGCAGGCTTCCCGCTGACCAGGGAGCCCAGTGTGGGGCTCTATGTGGGGCTCGATGTGGAGCTCCATCCCAGGACCCTGGGATCATGACCGGAGGAGCCGAAGGCAGACACTTAACAACTGAGCCACCAGGCGTCCCTTTTTCTTCATTTTCAAGATTGTTTTGGTTATTCAAGATTCCTTAAGTTTCTATATGAATTTTAGGATGGATTTTTCTTTAAAAAATTTTTTTTTAAAGAATTTATTTATCAGAGAGAGAGAGTGCAAGAGAGTACGAGAGCACACAAGCAGAGGGAGCGGCATGCGGAGGGAGAAGCAGGCTCCCTGATGAGAAAGGAGCCCATTGCTGGACTGGATCCCAGGGCCTGGGATCATGACCTCAGCTGAAGGCAGCCCCTTAACTAACTGAGCCACCCAGGTGTCCCAGGATGGATTTTTCTATTTCTGAAAAAACATCATTGGGATTTTGGTAGGAATTGCATTGAATTTGTAGATCACTTTGAGTTGTCATCTTAGTAAATTTAAGTCTTATAATTCATGAACTCAGATGTCTTTCCATTTATTTGTGTCTTTAATTTCTTTCACCAATGTTTTATAATTTTTAATGTATAAATCTTTTGTTTTTGTTGTTTAGTCTTAACTATTTTATTCTTTTTGAAGCTACTGTAAATAGAATTGTTTTCTTTTTTTTAGAATTGTTTTAATTTCCTTTTTAGATTGTTCATTATTGGTATATAGAAATGCATCTGTTTTTTAAACGTTGGTTTTGCATTCTTCAATTTTGCCGAATTCATTTATTAGTCTAACATTTTTCTTTGGTAGAGTATTTAGGGTTTTATACATATAAACTCTGCGAACAGAAATCATTTCACTTCTTCCTTTCAAATTTGGACGTTGTTTCTTTTTCTTGCCTACTTCCTCTGGCTAAAACTTGTAGTATTATGCTGAATAGAAGTGGTGACAGTGGGCATCCTTGTCTTATTCCTGAGGGAAAGCTTTCAATCTTTCACCACTGAGTATAATGTTAACTGTGGGTTTTTCATATATGGTCCTTATTATGTTGAGATAGTTTCCTCCTATTCCTAGTTTGTTGGGTTTTTAAAATCATGAATGTATTTACATTTTTAATAATCAGAAATTTTCACACACAAAAAGATTAAGATTTCTACCCCCTATTTAAAAAATCTTAAAATATTTTAACACTAAATTTACATTTCCTTATGGTCTCTGAAGCTGAATTAGAAAGTGTTCTCTTATACAGCATGTTCTTCAGACATAATCTCCATATAGACTTTTCCACTCATTTTACATAACTACAATGACTTACTTTTTGGCCTCTGTTATGATAGCAAACATTCATTTAGTGTTTATTGGTGCTTGCCTGACACTGTCCTAAGCCTTTTTCATGTATTAGTTAATTTAATCCATACAATAGCCCTGTGTAGTAGTTATTATTATCCCCTTACCTGATAAAGAATCTAAAGCACAGAGCTAGTAAGCGGTGAAGTAAACAAATGTGGTAATAGAGTAGTAAATGCTAATGAACAAAGAATTGATTGGGAAAAACAGATAGTTGTGCTTATGGTTGGTGCCCTTCATTTTATACATAATTTGAAAACTAAGGCAAATGCTTGTATTTTGTGATAGCAACTTGCTTTATTTGTTTCAAGATGTGTGGTTATGTGCCAGGTACTTGAGGCTGATAAACGTCTGAATGCTCCTGAAATGGGGTGTTTACTGTGTGCCTTCCTGAATGGGTATACAAACCAAATCTTAGTTCTTTAGGCCAAAGTGCTACACAAGTACTGAGCTTTATGTCTGATTACATGGGTGAAGTTGTAGTGGTGCTGATGGGAGAAGCAAGTATTTTCACAATGGTAATCAGAAACTCTAGTAACTTCTTTGGTCTTTGAGGAATCTGAATTGTTTTCTGGGATTAGAAAAAGGGCCTTTTGGGCGCCTGGGTGGCTCAGTGGTTTAAAGCCGCTGCCTTCGGCTCAGGTCATGATCCCAGGGTCCTGGGATCGAGGCCCACATCGGGCTCTCTGCTCAGCAGGGAGCCTGCTTCCTCCTCTCTCCTCTCTCTCTGCCTGCCTCTCTGCCTACTTGTAATCTCTCTCTCTGTGTCAAATGAATAAATAAAAAATCTTTAAAAAAAAAAAGGGGCCTTTTTACTTAAATAATGGCCATGTGTTATATAGAAACTCACAATAAAATACATTAAAAAATCTTCTCTGGTACCTCTTTCTATAGGAACAGAAAGACAGTGCACTTTATTTTTTTAGGTTAAAAGAACATTTCAGCTGCTTTGCTCTCATGTCAACATGATATCATTTTCAAAAGAAGCACTTGCCTAGTTTAAAAAAAAAATGAAAAGCAATATGAATCTTTACTGAAGTTTGAGAGATACCTATAGTAGACATGTCCTTTTCTCACCTGCCCATCACTATATGATTTTTTCTGATAACAGAACCTTGATTTTCCTTTGGAGAATGAGCTCTCCCACATTCTTTGTCCCCAGACTAAAGCATATGGTTGGGTGTATGATCCAGAATTTGCTCAGGAGACATAATACTAAGATTTTATTGGAACTACCTGGAAGTAAATGCTCTGTTTCTACTGAAATGGTCAGCTATAAGGATGACGTAAATTGAACACTGGAGAAAGGTAGGGAGGTAGGAAGAAATCACTAAATGAGAATAAACTCTTTGAAGTCAAAGTGAATAGAGACCACATCCTGATGACATTGTCTGTACTCTGGATCCAGCCATACCTGAAACTATCTATCCAGATATGGATTTTTAAATTATTAAGTTACAAATGTTCCTTTTCTTAAGTCAGTTTGAGTTTGAGTATTGACACTTCCAAGAAAAATCCCTCGATGGACAAAAGAATTCCATTTATACACTTAACAAAACATCTAAAAATCCTTTCCCCTGTTTCTCAGTATTTCTCAGTTCATTCAGAATGGCAGCTATGCCAACTCCCTAGACTTACTCTCTCAAATCTCTCAGAAATCTTCTCTCCTAAACTTGGCTCACTCTACATCTTTGTTTTTCTGACTTCCAGACTCAAAACTTTTCTGGCTCTCTTCCTCCCACTCCGCCTTCCAAGAGAAACATAAAGTCTAGCTGAGTTTTGTAGATAGGTCTAGCCTTCTGAGGCTCCTTTGCTTCTATACCTCTTTTCCTTATCTAGATCAGTGCCATTAATGCCCAGGCTGATTTCTGAACAACAAAGGAACCTTTCTCTTCAAAAAGGTGAAAAACTGAAAATACATGTTAAATTTTCTGTTCTGGTGTCATTTGTATGCAGTACCAATAGTGTGTTTGCTTTGATGTTAATTCTGTTTGCAAACAGCTACTCCTGGGGTTCCCTTTTGGTAAGTTTTGCTACAATAGTGCCTTGTTTTGTTTTGTCTGTGTAGTTTTTGAAGGGGAGTGGGAAAAGAAAATAGTTAAAGCGATTTGATTGTTCTTACAAGCCAGAGAAATGGTCAGTTCCAAGCTGATATGGAGGGCTAGGGGCAATGTAATGACTGTTACTCTACTGCCATGTATATTCCCCCGCTTAGGGAACATTCTTTGGGTTTTCTACAGAAACAGCCAGAGACTCTCATGGACAACTGCTTCACTCAGCAACTCCTTCATAAACACCTTTTTCAGACATTGTGCCCAGGACTCTTTTAAGTGTCCTAAGAATATTGACTCATTCAGAAGCAGCCCAGTTGCAGTTGGGAATGTACCAGCACTTGCTCCATAAAGATCTAGATTTTCTCTTTACATCAAGAGGCAACCAAAAGTTCTATTATGCTGGACACTCAGATGATCTCCAGCTCCTTTGTGAACACATTGGTTATGAGTGGTCTGAATTCCTTCTTGAGTCTATTCAAATTGTTTTTGGTGCCCTCACACTGGGGGACCCATCCAGGAAACCATCTCACATAAGGGCTGGCCAGAGCCCAGAGAACTGTCAAGATGACTTTGGGAGTCATCTCACCTTTTAAAAGCCCCATTTTTCTTTTACATTTTTGTTTTCTTTTCTCATGAATTTCCCCAACCACAGTGTAGTAAAATCTTTTATAGTGTCCTGGAATGGTAGGAAAAAGTTAATAGGGGAAAGATGTCATGGCACCCCCAGGAAGTGGGTGAGGAGATTTTAAGGAAGGTACTTTTTAAAAGGAAACTTCTGTGAACCATTACCAGCCAGCCCCATTCCTGAAGGGGCGAAGGCAGTGTGAGTGGGACAGAACCAGAGAGAACTATAGGAGAGGAACTCCGGATTGGAGTAATGGCTTCCAGATAAAGAATACAGCCACTGCTAACAAGAGTTGGTCCTCGGTGGACATACAGGGAGGTCCTGAGCGCTATCCTGTCTTGCGATGCCTTGCGGATGCCTCCCATTGGCCCAAACCAAATCAAAGTCATAGAAAAACTGATGTAGTCCATAAAGGTCAGGCCTGAGTCACAGAGCAAGGTGGAGAGTGGATCTGGAGAGACAGAAGAAAAACCAGCAGTCACATTCTATCTTTTCCCCCTGCTAGCACCTTGGTTCAGGCCTCACTCTTTCTTGCCCGGCCTGAAGTAACAGCCTTCCTGCCTGTCCTCTAGACCCATCTAGACCATTGCTTTTCTGACCAGGTCTGTTTCCAAAAGACTATTTTCTCTCAGCCGGGGATTGGGGTATATAAACCCAAGCCCGGGAACCAGCTCTGCAATGTCAAGACCCTTCTGTCAGAGACTTCATCGACAAAATGTCAGTGGACTTGGGGATGCCCGAAGCCCTTCCCCAACCACGATTTAGGGATGCCAGACACATTTTTAAATATCAAAGCATCGACCATCGACTTGCGACTTCTAAACACAAACCGACCGCTTGAAATGGACTAAGGCTGCCTCCCTGCCCCCTTCCAGAAGACCACGTCACCCCGGCTGACAATCGGGTGCCTCAATTCTGCTGTCTCCGGGGGCGTAGGCTAAAGGGGTCCGGGCAGGCGGTTTCCTGGAACCTTAGACCCTCCCATCGCGCGGGTAGGGGGAAGTCGCTCAGCTCAGGCACAAATCTAGAGCGTCCCTGGCGGTCTTCGACGCCGGCCGGGGCAGCGTTGGGGGGCGGGCAGCAGAGAGCGCAGGCGCAGTGTCCGCACCCGCGGCGCCCCCTTCACGCCCCGCCCGGCGGCCTCAGCGGCCCTGGCCGCATTTTTCCTGGCGAAGCGCACCACCGCCACAATCGGCATAGAGGCTGGACTAGGCGCGCCGTGGCGGGCATTTCCGGCCTCGGAGCGCCGCGCGCACCTTCCTCGCGGTGACACACAGGTAACTGGGCCCCGGAGTCAGGCGGCAGCGGCAGACTGATACCTTGACGTTGCTTGCCCGGCCGCCCCACCCGAAAGGAGTGAGAGCCGACCCCGAACCCCACACACCCGCTTTAAGCCGTGGCTCCTAAGGGGCAGAGCCCCTCTTTGGGGGTTGGGCGGGGCCCGGGGCGAAGTACCCCGCCCCCTTCAAAAACCTTGGTAGGGGGCTCTTTGGGACGTCAGAAGGGCCGCGGTCTCCACAGTTCCCTGCACTGCTTTCCCGGAGAACCGGGACACTTGGTCAGCAGGGTTAGCATCAGCTAGGGCCCCTGCGCTCCCGTCCTCTGCCACCGGAGCACCTATAGGCCCTTCCCCAGCCTCCACAATAAAGGCTAGGGTTGTTGCTTTCCTCTGGCCCAGGAACCCACCCAAACAAGGGCGAGTCCCTGCGGCGTCGTGAGAACGGTTTCAAATCCAAACTTTAAAAATTGCTGGGTGGTTTTAGAAACATGGCCAAGAATTAGTATTTTTCTTTCTTATGTCTATGACTCTTGTACGCCAGTCTATATGGGTTGAAATTTTCATGGAGAATAAGTGGTTTGTAGAAATTTTTCCTCGACGAAAGCCCAGGGCAAGGAGTAGTGGTGGAAGGGCGGGTTATTGCCAGGTGTGCAGGCGAGAGGCGCAGGGGAGGTCCACTCAGCTTCCCCAGGCTTGGGGAGGGAAACACGAACCCTCCCTGACCAGGCTCTGGGCGTTGAAGAGTTTCTACACTGTGTGCACCCATTTGGCCTTTTTTGGGAGGAGGATGGGGATGGAAGAGTCGCGCGGGCCAGCTGGAAGGAGACTCCTGTTGGGGCGAGTGGGGCCCTACATCTCCGTCCATGCTTTCGCCGGGCTTGGCGGAGAGCGAGATGAAAAGATTGCGTCCGAATAACGACTGAGGGTCCCGAGATAACACTGGGTGGAGAGGACCCCGGGGCGGCTTTGGAGAGGCAGTTTCCGAGGGCAATTCCGCCTTAAATGATTTTGATTGGGGTTGCCCGTGTCCTTGGTGCTGAAGTAATTGCCTCAAGCGCCTTCGTAGGCTCACTTCCCGGACTCGGGCCTGCCTCGCCCTTCTGCTCTGCACCTTTGCCCAAAATGGCCCATCTCCAGAGCAGGTGCCAGAGTGGAGCCTGCCAGACACTGAAAACCTTTGTAGATGGGTTAGGTGCTGGTTTTCTACAGATAAGGTGAGGGTAAATGTAGCTCGGAGGTGCAAATAAAGCACATGTATACATGCAAGTACTCACAGTGAGAAACATGAACTCTCACGCATGCATCTGTAGGATAAATGTATGTATATATGCACACAAATATATTTTACATGTAAATACAGTCATCCGTTTTCAACACCATCATGTGCTACACGTTACACTTTTTTCCAGGGCTTTTTTGTAATTCTTTTTTTTTTTTTTGATACCTCTGATTTTTCTGAACTCTTCTGAACCATTCATTTTCACAATCATCTGTTCCAAAGCAACAGAACCTGTGGATTAAAGTGTTTGGTATTATGCTGAGCAGTTAAGTGTTTATACATATTTTAATTCCAGACAAAGATAGTTTAGAAGGAGATAAAATTTATGTTGATACAAAAAATGTTCTGTTTAAAAAAAAGATTTTATTTATTTATTTGAGAGAGCGGGTGGGGGGTGGGACAGACTTGGACTGAGCCAGAAGCCTGATTCCAAGACCCTGAGATCATAATCTGAGTGGAAGTTAGACACTTAACCAACTGGCACCCCAAAACAAAAAAAAAAGTTCTGAAAGGGAGTTTAAACATAAGGAATTAATGAAAAATTTAATAGAGGACAATATGTAGATAACAATATTATAGAAAGTTATAATCTGAGGAAAATATGACCAAGATATATCATAATGCTGGCAGTTTCAAATACACTGGTGCGGTATGGTTTGTGGACTCCTTAAAGATTACAGATGTATTTTTCAAAACATTAGTATCCATGGCTTTTTTCCTATAAAATATATGGTCATAGTAAGAAATTCAGGTAATAGAGGAATGCATAAAACAAGAGAAAACAATTGTAAACAAATTTTCTTTTAGGGGAACATATATGCATTTTAAATGGATTTATCTTGCATTTGCATTATATAATTTTTCATTAATGTCATTATTAAGGGTTGCATAATATTGCACTACATGGATAGAATATAATTTATTTAAATAATACCACAATAATGAACATTTATGTATTTCCAATTTTTTGCTATTACAATTCTGCAAATAACATATTTGAACAGACATTTGTGCATTTGTTTCATTGTATTCTTTGAACAAATTCCTAGAAGTGAAGTTGTCAGTTCAATGGGTAAGTACATTTTAAACACATTGATTTGTTCATTTATTTGTTCAGTTATTTCCTGTCTCCTCTCTTGTCTTATTCTTTACCATGTTCTCAGCATCTACAACAGTGCTGGATATATAAATATTAATAAAATATTTATTGGAAGAAAACAGTATTTCCAGATTGTGCTACAGAAAATGTGTACCAATATATACCACTATAAATACTGAATTATAATGTCAGTGTCCTCATACTATCACCAAAATTAAGTTACTAGATGCTTTCAGTCTTTTAAAAGTATTTTCCAGTTGGATAGGCAAAAAAGAACATTTTCATATATATATTGGTCATACTTATCTCTTCTTTTGTGAGTTTCCAGCCTTACTTTTTATTGGTGTGCTTATATTGTTTATTATTTGTAAGAGCTCTTTGTATAGTAAGGACTTTGTTACATATGTTGCAATATTTTTATTTTTTATTTTTAAATTTTATGGTATTTTATGCTGTACAGAAAATTTCAATTTTTATGTGATCATATATTTTTATTCTTTAATTTCTGGCATTTATTTCAGTATTTCATCCCTCTATTTTGAAAGATAATCTGCCATGTTTTATGGTTTTATAAAAGATTATATTTTAAACTCTAGGTTATACTCCCATCTTCCTTTTTAGTAAGTTCATTGGTAGATTTAAAATTCCACTGAAGATCGCTTTGTAAGTAGTAGTTATTTATTTTTAACTCACATTTACAGAGGCTTGTCCTCTAAGAGAGGTAACACGTTACTCAGTTTGAACCCTTTAATATGATGTATTTAATTTCTAAATACTTAATGGAAGTGTTTTTCCTTAAAATGCTGTATAGACTACAGTATTTTTAAATTGTTAGTATGTAATCTTTTTAAAAAGGAGCTATTCTTTTTGAAGAATATTTTTTGTATAAGAAGAAAATATGACAAAGTCCACTTATTAAACTAGGAATTCATGTCATTGAAGTTCATAAGAATGTGCACACATAAGGTTGGTCAAATACCTTAAAGAGAACAAAAAAACCCCACATACTATTTTTTTGTATCATTATGGATCAAAATAACTTTTTCAAAAAAATAAAAGAATGGTTATTGGGGTATTGATGGGCTATTCTATATTATTTTCTTCCTGGGGTTTAAAAACATTTTAGAAGAGTCAAGTAGGAATAATTTTATTGTTTTATATAATAAATTCTAAAATATATCTGACTGGGACACCTGGGTGGCTCAGTTGGTTAAGCAGCTGCCTTCGGCTCAGGTCATGATCCCAGGGTCCTGGGATCGAGTCCCGCATCGGGCTCCTTGCTCAGCAGGGAGCCTGCTTCTCCCTCTGCCTCTGCCTGCCACTCTGCCTGCTTGTGCTCTCTCTTTCTCTGACAATTAAATAAATAAAATCTTAAAAAAATATATCTGATTATTTAAAAAAATGGGATAGGGCGCCTGGGTGGCTCAGTGGGTTAAAGCCGCTGCCTTCGGCTCAGGTCATGATCCCAGGGTCCTGGGATCGAGGCCCACATCGGGCTCTCTGCTCAGCGGGGAGCCTGCTTCCTCCTCTCTCCTCTCTCTCTGCCTGCCTCTCTGCCTACTTGTGATCTCTCTCTCTGTGTCAAATGAATAAATAAAATCTTTAAAAAAAAATAAAAATAAAAAAAATAAAAAAATGGGATCAACACCAGAGTAGAAAATAAAACTCTCTAATATGCCATTCTCTACAGGTAACCACAAAAATTAGTTTGGAATAAAGACTTTCAGATTATTGGGGTGCCTGGGTAGCTCAGTTAGTTAAGTGTCTGCCTTTGGCTCAGGTCATGATTTCCAGGTCCTGGATTGAGCCCTACCTGGGGTTTCCTGCTTAGTGGGGAGTCTGCTTCTCTCTCTCCCTCTGTGCCACCCGCCCCCCATGCACATGTTCTGTGTCTCTTTCTCTCAAATAAATACAATCTTTTTATAAAAAAAAGACTTCCAGATTATTAAACTCATAAAGATACATTTCATTGAATGTAAGATGTTATCAATTGTAAGATACATTTTAAGTTAGAAATGTGAAAAAATGTGCATCTTAAATTTGGTGTATCATCAATAAAATCATATTGTATCTATTTTTCTGTTATTTTTTCCACAGAAGATATAGATATCTTCCCATCTGATACATGGAGTATTGAACTAATCAACATCCCACTTAAGGGAAGATTCTTTACAACTTTTTAATAATAATAAAATGCCATATTGAACATTCTTTTAAAATAAATCTGTGTATGGCATTATTTCCTTAGAATAAAGTCCTAAGTGAAATTGATAGATTAGGGAGAATGCACAATTTGCATTTTGGTGCATGTTGTCTGTTCTTCAAAATTGGTGTAAAAATTTGTCCTGCAGAAAGGGGAACCCTCCTACACTGTTGGTGGGAATGCAAGCTGGTGCAGCCACTCTGGAAAATAGTATGGAGGTTCCTCAAAAAGTTGAAAATAGAGCTACCCTACAACCCAGCAATCGCACTACTGGGTATTTATCCTAAAGATACAAATGTAGTGATCTGAAGGGGCACGTGCACCCAAATGTTTATAGCATCAATGTCCACAATAGCCAAACTATGGAAAGAACCTAGCTGTCCATCAACAGATGAATGGATAAAGAAGATGTGGTATATATATACAATGGAATACTATGCAGCCATCAAAAGAAATGAAATCTTGCCATTTGCAACGACGTGGATGGAACTAGAGGGTATTATGCTAAGTGAAATAAGTCAATCAGAGAAAGACAATTATATGATCTCTCTGATATGAGAATCTGAGGGGCAGGGTGGGGGGTTGTGGGGGGTAGGAAGGGAAAAAATGAAACAAGATGGAATCAGGAATGAGACAAACCATAAGAGACTCTTAATCTCATGAAACAAACAGGGTTACTGGGGAGTGGGAGGGTAGGGATAGGGTAGCTGGATTATGGACATGGAGGAGGGTTTGTGCGATGATGAGTGCTGTGAAAGGTGTAAGCCGGATGATTCACAGACCTGTACCCCTGGGGCAAACAATACATTATATGTAATAAAAAAAAATTTGTCCTGCAAAAAACAGTGCATGATTTTCTAAATTCTTCATTCATGCTAGAGATAATCCTTTTCCATTTTCCTCACTTAAGAGGCAAAACAGATATTTCACTCTTTTTTAAATTCTTGCTTCTGTGACTTTTATAGAAATTGTGCATCTTTCCATATGTCTATTGGTTATTTGTATTTCTTTTTTTGGTGAATTGCCTATTCATGGCTTTTGCCCAATTTTTTTTTGAGTTTTTAAGAATCCATTTTATATGAAAGATGTTGACACTTTGTTGCTATTGTTTATAGTCACTTAAACTTTTTTATGGTTTCTTTTTTCTGCACAGATTTAAATTTTCATGGAGACAAATCTGTCCATCTTTTCTTTGTGATTTTTCACCTTGATATTACACTTAGAACACTACCCTAGTTCCTCATCCCAAGATTATAAAAATATTCTCTAGTGAGAGAAAGAGCACAATTAAATTTACTAAGGACTAGAGCTTAGAACCATATTATACTTAGATAGTCACCAATTCTGCTTCTAATAGGATCTAATAGGTTTTGTCTATTTGTGTTGGTAGATCTATCAGTCAGCTCCAACAGAGGGTGGGCAGTTGTAAGTAGAAGGGCGGAAGGAACTGAAGAGGGGCAATGATCACACTGGTTTCATTTAATTAATACATCTAACATTTTTGTTTTATTTATTAGAAATGGTAGTTCGTGAATTCAGTCACGAGAAAATAGTATTTGGGAGATTGGAAGGGAGATTGACTGCTTAGTCATAACTTTTCTTCATACTTTTACATAAATTAGAGTCTTTTCAAAGACAAAATTAGCGGAATATGTAAAGATGTAAGCAATCCAATTATTAAATATAAATTTAATTAGAACTTGTAAAGTTAATTTTCACAATATTTTTAATTCAAATGGGTAGCTGAATTCCCCAATACCTTTTAACTTGGATAGTGTTGCTATCCACACTTCACACCTCCTACCCAATCTCAGCAGTTTTTGACTTATCTAGCAATCTGACAGTCTGTGGTTATCATGAGGATTAGACACCCCTCCTGCCCCCAAATATCAGATATTTGAAGAGTCTTTGCCTCCTGGTGACCTGGGTAGAAATATAATTTTCCAGTTTGGCATTGGAATTTGTTGGTGAGGAAAAAGATGTTGGTATTAATTATACTCTAACAAGGCCTTTTTTTCCTGAGCACTTTTAAACATTTCATTGGTGAGGAGAGTTTTGTTTCATTGTCCTTGCTGAGGCCACCTTGCACTATGGATGGTATTTCTTAAACGCTCTGATAAATCACAGTTCCAGGATGTTATGGGCCACTACTATATCTTCCTTCTTATTTCATGTTTCTCCTGAACAATTTTGATTATAAACTCAGGCAAAGTACCCTTCTTATCACCACAGATTTTTTTTTCTGCCATTCTTCCCTTGGGAATGATTCTCCAAGTAACTAAAGTGTCATACCAACAGTCACTGTCTGCTGGCCACTGTTTTGGGTGTGGGAAGGAGAATGATAATCAATCCAGTATCTCTCCTTTCTCACTTTTCATCCATCTACCTTTGAGTCTAGACACAGGAAATAGCTTTCTACTTGGCAGGAAATGTCAGAGATAAGCTGAAGTCACAGAGTTTTGTGGGTTTTTTTTTCTTCTGTGGACCAAAACTTTATTTTGCCCTATAATTTTTTAAAAATATTTTATTTATTTGAGTAACAGCGAGAGAGAGCACAAGCAGGGGGAGCAGCAGGCAGAGGGAGAAGCAGGCTCCCCGCTGAGCAAGGAGCCCAATGTGGGGCTCAATCCCAGCACCCTGGGATCGTGACCTGAGCCGAAGGCAGATGCTTAGCTGACTGAGCCACCCAGGCACCCCTATTTTGCCCTATAAATTTTAATATACATATGTAATTTTAAAACTATGGATTATATAACATTACCACAGGTTAAATTGTTTCTTCATTCTTTCTCTTATAGTCATTGCTGTAATAGAATTATATGTGGCCAAAAGGCATATATAATACTTTATGTTCACTTAGCACTATTTGATAGTTATTTAGGAACTCAATTCACATGCCCATCATCTTTACTAAAGTTCATTTAGTCATTTCCTGACTGTATCAAAATCATTTGGTTTGTATCTTTTTCCTTTTATTTAAGACCCCAAATATCAGCAGCTTTACTGAACTCTGACTTTTACTTTAAGAACTTGGTGAAGGAAAGTAGAAATATTAGGTAATTTCCCCTGGAATTTTTGCTCTAAATAGGGGTGAGAATCCCAATGGTGAATAAGGCTTCTGAAGCTGGTTGTGAACCAAAGCCAGATACTCACATTATTTTTTGGATTCCCTTAAGTTTAAGGTTAGGAGATAGAAGATAGAGTCAGGTTGCAGAAGTGTGATGACTAGAGCTCAGCATCACAACTAATTAGACCCAGAATTAGTGGTATCTGGATAAGACTGTGACTTTCCCCAAAACAGGCCAGCTATGCCAGAGGACTTGCAGCATTTGTTGAGTCTGCTATTGCCCCTGGAACCTGGGGATACTGAGAAAAAGATAAGGACATATCTCTGTTCTTGGAATGTAACACTTTATCAGGAGTTAGTGTTACATATTCAACTTATAGTGATACCACATGTCAAGGACTATAACAGAGTCCTGGAGAAAGTGTTCTTAAAGCCAGAAGAGGAACACATTGTTCAGTGAGAGGCTTCTCCAAGTAAGTCACTAGGAACATTGTGAGGATGTGTTTGGAGATTTGCCAGAAATTTCTTTATGGGGTAGTTGATGGCCTCAAGCAGGGCTGGAAGCTGAGGGTTTGGATTTGAAGCCTGGCTGCCACGTTTAGCACCTTTGTAGGCTTGGGCAAGTCACTGTACCTGGTTGAGTTTCAATGAATTTCTTTTTTAAGATTTTATTTGTCAGAGAGAGAGCGAGAGCGAGCGCATGAGCGCACAAGCAGGTGGAGCAGCAGGCAGAGGAAGAAGCAGGCTCCCTGCTGAGCAAGGATCCCGATGCGGGACTTGATCCCAGCACCCTGGGATTATGACCCAAGCCGAAGGCAGATACTTAACCGAATGCTTAACTGACTGAGCCATCCAGGCGTCCCTTGTTCTTCATTTTCACTATTGTTTTGGTTATTCAGGATTCCTTAATCTTCCATATAAATTTTAGGATGGATTTTTTTTTAATTAAAACAATTTTTTTTAAAGATTTTGTCAGAGAGAGAGAGAGAGAGTGCGCGAGTGTGTGAGAGCATACAAGCAGGGGGAACAACAGGTAGAGTGAGAAGCAGGCTCCCTGCTGAGCAAGGAGCCCAGTGTGGGACTCGATCCCAGGGCCTGGGATCATGACCTGATACAAAGGCAGATGCTTTTTTTTTTTTTAAGATTTTATTTATTTATTTGACAAAGAGAGAAACAGGGAGAGAGGCAACAAAAGCAGAGCAGAGGGAGTGGGAGAGGGAGAAGCAGGCTCCCCGCTGAGCAGGGAGCCTGATGCAGGACTTGATCCCAGGACCCTGGGATCATGACCTGATACAAAGGCAGAAGCTTAATGACTCAGTCAGCCAGGCGTCCCATGAATTTTTTTTTTAAGGGCAAGTAATATTAGTGCCTACCTTGTTAGGGTGGTTGTGGGATTAAGGAAAACAATATATGTAAAACACTTGGTATAAGTGTATAGTGTATACATTTATACACTATAGTGTATTATAGTGTACTAGTGTATAATGGTCTAGTTTGTTTATTTTGCCTTTCTAGAGTTGCATGTAAGTCACTCTGGACAAAAGATTATTCATTCTATTGTCAGAGCTTTCAGTGGTAAATGGACTATATAAATTCTGTGTCTTCTGAATCTGTATGATAATTCCCCTAATTTGGAATTTTCTCCTTTAAGATAGTTTAAATCCCAGCCTTCTGCATTTTACCAATTCTCATACTATCCACAAACAAAATAGGCCTAGTCTGGCATTGTTATGACTTTAGTTTTGTTCTTTAGTACTCTGATGTTAAAGGAAACACATATTTAATTGTATAATTTCCTTCCTTTAATGTATATGGAACTTGTTGTGTCTGTTTTGTAGCACTTGCAACCATGTATTGTTTCTCCCAAATGAACATGTACATTATCTTTATATTTTTAAAAATTATTTACTTATTATTTGAGAGAGGGCGAACGTGTGTGTGTGTGTGGGTAGGGGGAGGGGTAGAAGGAGAGAGAGAGAGAGAATCTTAAGCAGACTCTGGGTTGAACGCAGAGCCTGACATGGGGCTTTTTCTTACAACCCTGAGATCATGACCTGAGCTGAAACTAAGAGTCAGACACTTAACTAACTGCACCACCCAGGTGTCCTGAACATGTACTTTTTTAAAGAGAAAGTTTATGTCTTCCTAATCTTATCTCCCATAATGTCTTAAATAGTACTTTCCACTTCATGGGCACTCAGGTAAATATTGACTGATTGGAGGATAAATGTAAATGCATGAGGCTGCCAGAATAGTTGGTGTGCTCTCAGGTTGCTCCCATAGAAACAGAATCTCCAGAATAGGAGAGATTATAAAACCTGACGTATGTTCAGAGAAGAGTGGTTAAGACGGTGAGAATACTGAAAACCATGATTACACATGGAATAACTGAAAAAAATAGAAGGTTTTCAGTTTGGAGATGAAAAAAACTCATAATGGGGGACCTGCAATGTGGAAGGTAGGAAATAGTTCTGATATTGAAATGTTGTCATGGGGAAAAAGGAATTAATTAGTGATCCTAGAGGAAATACATAGGAACAGCCTCTGGAAATTATATAGGGAAAGATTCTGACACAATGTTAAAAAATAATTATCTGACAGAATGACTCTTAGGTGACTGCCTTGAAAGGGAATGAGCTTCCTGACATGGTAGGTATTCAAACAGATTTGGTGCTATCCGTTGGGGATGCTGTACGGGATATACAGATAGCCCCTGACTTAACAATGATTTGACTTATGATTTTTCAGCTGTATGATGGTGCAAAAGCCATATGCATTCATTAGAAACCATACTTCCAGTTTTGAATTTTTATCTTTTCCCAGGCTAGCAAGATGTAGTATGGTTCTCTCTGGTGATGCTGGCAGCACCAGTGAACCAAGCTCCCAGTCAGCTTCACGATCATGAACGTGAACAACTGGTACTTACAACTATTCTGTTTTTCACTTTCAATACAGAATTCAATAAATGACATGAGATATTCAACACTTTATTATAAAATAGATTTTGTGTTAGATGATTTTGCCCAACCGTAGGCTAATGCAGGGACATTTAAGGTAAGCTAGGCTAAACTGTGATGTTCTGTAGGTTAGGTGTATTAAGGGCATTATTGACATAATATTTTCAACTTATGATGGGTTTATCAGGATGTAACACCATCATAAGTGGAGAAAGATGTATAATTAATTGCAAAGGAGTTGGAGTACATGACTCCCCAAATCTTTTTCACGTCTCATGGTCTTTAATTCTATGTATATTATTATAGTATTTTATATGGTTACCCTATATTATATATATACATATTAATGTATACATTTATATGTATGAGAAGACATATATTCTCATTATCACAATAGCGCCTAAGTTAATGAAGGGTGAAAATGACTTTTCAAAACCTTGATTACTTAAAAAATATTAGTAACATGTTTTTTGCTTGAGGACACCAATTTGTAAAATATTATTCTGCATGAGCACTGTGTACTTAAACTGCAATAAACAGTTTAATAATGTTGTTAGCATCTCAGGCACTAGGGTGGTGCAGTGAGTTAAGCATCTTGGTTTCAGCTCAGATCATGAACTTAGGGTTGTGAGATCGAGCCCCTCATGAGGCTGTGTGCTCAGTGTCGATGCTCAGTGCAGAGTCTGCTAGAGATTCTCTCTCCCTCTCCCTCTGCTCCTCTCCCTTGTGCTCTCTCTCTCAAATGAATAAATCTTTAAAAATATAATGTTAGCATCTCAAAAGCAGATAAATATTATAGTTCCTAAATTAAAATGGCCTGATCCATCTAGCTATTACCTTTTTCCATTAAAAATTTTTACTATGGGGGCATCTGGGTGGCTCAGTCAGTTAAGCATCCAACTCTTGCTCTCAGCTCAGATCTTGTCATGTATCTTTAATCTTTAATTTGTGACAGTTCCTGATTCCTTCCTTGTCTTCAATAACCTTGACATTTTTGAAAATTCAGGCTTGTGCTCGTGTACTCTCTTTTTCTTTCTCTTTTGCTTTCTCTCAAATAAATGAAATCTTTAAAACAAAACAAAACAAAGTTCAGGCCATTTTGTAGAATGCCCCTCACTTTAGGTTTGTCTATGTTTCTTTATGATTAGATGCAAGTTATACAATTTTGGCAGGAATATGATAGAAGAGGCAGTATGTTCTCAGTGTATTTTATTAATAAAGATTTGCAGTTGATAATTTTGATGACTTGGTTAAGGTGATAACTTCTTCACTGTAAAGTTATTAATTTTTCCTTTGTAATAAGCATTTTGTGGGGAGATACTTTGAGACTAGTAAATATCCTGTTCTTCAACAAACTTTCAGTCACTCATTTTATGATTCTTGCTTGAAAAAATTATTGCTATGATGATTGCCAAATGGCAATTTTTCCAGTTCCAACATTTATTTTACATTTATTAGTTGGTATTTTATTATAAGAGTTTTCTCATTTCTTTTTGTTAATTCATTTATTTACATAAGCATGAACTTGTAGATTTCTGTTTTATTCAGTGGATTTTAACCCACTGTCATTGTTGATTTCAATGCTAAAATTGTCAGAGATTTAGCTGTTCAAATCCCGTTCAAGCTGGTTCTTGTGTTCTTTTGACATCTCTATTTTATTCTCAGAGTACTTTCTGGTGTAAGATGTTTCAGGCTTATCTTGTTTCTCTTATTCTTACCCAACCATTTCAGTCATTTCAAAAGCTATTTCAAAAAGGGAATGGTTCCTTTTAGTAGACAATGCAAGATCTGGGTGCTAGGTGTGGTTATTAATATTGGGATGTCATTGCTTTTAGATCATTTTGGCAGACAGAGCAAAGAAACTCACAAACACATATGCACATATATCTATATGTCTATTCATGTATTCATATTAAAATCCATGAGTTTACTATCTTCAATTCCACTCCAATACCACAGGGTTCCTTCTAGTCTTCACTCTTTATCTATTTGTAATTTCCTTTCTGATGATGAGAAATTTGGCCCCCATTATCCTCAATATTTAATTATTGGCCCTTTATCCCTTTGTATAACTAATACCCTGGCCTCATGGGCCACCTCTTTTGCCCCAACTCCTCCTCAGACCCAGTCCTGCTGGCTCCACCAGTCTACTCCCAGCCACGCAATTAGAAAGTGGTAGAACAGGGAAAAAACAAAACAAACAAAACAAAACCCTGCCAATTATTCGATAAACAGCCCTTTATTGGGTCTTCAACCCAAGGGCATCTATTTGTGAAAATGCTCCTGTGAAGATGCACAAGGGAAAGGGGCCCTTGGGCTAATAAGATGAAGATTTAACCAGACAGAGTGGCAGTCCTCAGGGATGTCCCTTCTGTGAGAAACTTGGAGAATGAAGGGTGGAGGCAGCCAAATGCTGCCACCTGCCAAGAACCACAATGAAGGAATTCTCCAAAATTGGTGTGGTTCAGGGTTCAGTCAACCGCCTTTTCCAGTTCCACTAATATCCCACTGTGTTTTGTTACAATGTCTAGAACACATTCCATTAAGACAGAAACTTATCACTGTGTTGTATTTGTAAAGAGGGAAATATTGCTTTTATTAGCAGCTTCTTAAATTGAAATTCTAGGAGATGGATGATAGTGTCTGTTGTTTTAGTGCTGACTTCATTTCCTGGTCCAGAAGATCAGAAATCTGTTTGTATTTTAGAAAACAGCATGAGGTCCATCTGTTCAGGTCACATTTCCCCACATTAACACAAAGATTTATGGAGTGGTAAACTTATGTAAGAAAAACCAATCATAGTTATATTATTTGCTGCCATTTGAATTGACATTATTTTTTTGTTAGCCATGAAAATATAGTAGTAAACACACATGTGCACAATGAATTAATTCTTTCAAACACCAAATATAATAAAGAAATCCTTCTTAGTTCATGTAATATTTCACCTCTGTTTCGATTTGCATTCTAGACATCATCCATTCAGATTCTCTCCATGATACTGTTTATCCAGTTTTGCTTCCAACAGAAGGTACAGACAGACGTACAAGAGCTATATTTGGCTTCCTGGGTGACTATTCTGGTCTGACTAAAATACAGCATAATGGTTTTTTCCCCTCTAATGAAAATAGTTTGATTTCTTCCCACCCCCCCGCCAGTATATGAAATAAACACATACTTAGATAGTAAATGAAACAAAAAGTAATAAGTACTGAAAAAGTGAAATTCTACCATCCACAGTATAAACTGTTTTATATTTTAAAACTGATACCATGAATACTTTTATACCTTTCTTTTTACTTAGCAATGTGACATGAAATTTACGTCATCCTGTATACATATATATTATCTTTTTGGATGATTGCATAATATTGCATTGATGTTTTCATTTTACCAGTCCCCTATTAGAGGATAATGAAGCTATTTTCAATTTTTTTATTGTGTAAAGAAAGCCATGATGAATATCATTGCATGCAATCTTTATGTTCTTTATAGTGATCTCTTTGGGATATATTCCTCCTGGAAATGGCATTGCTGGGTCAAAGAGTTCACACATTACACATTTTGATACATGTTGCTGGTAAAAGTAACTCTTAATGAGAGGGGTTATATATACAATGCTTGTCCTTCATATACAATGTCCCTGCCAATGATGGAACTTTGCAAAGTCTCTTTTCAACTTTGTAGTAGCATCATATATATGTGTGTATATTCTCTAATAGACATTTAAGGGAGTGATTTTAATAATCTAGGTATGCACCTTAACCAACCAGGTGTTGCCCATTTTACTCAAAATATGATTTATGGTTTGGCTTGAAGCAAGGTGACATTTGGTCCATTGTTTTTTCTTACTTGAGTTTAATGAATTATAGTAAATGGTATATGGGACTGAGGTGTAATTTCACTGAGTGATATCTATAGAATGAAGAATCAGTTATGATTAAATGAAACCAAATTTGTAAAATTTTGATCTAATTCATGTGGCATTTCCATAAGTCTTAGCCTCAAGAGGGATTTCAGGGTTGGCTTCCTCGTGGATAAACAGCAGCAAGAACAGGGTAAATGTGAGCAGGTGGTGTATGTAGTGTTTGAGGGATTTGTGAGTAGACCCTATTGATCCTTGGTGTTCCTTTTTTTATTCAGGGACTGGTATTCAGAGTCCTGGGGCTGGGGGTTGGTAGGCTTATTTGAACTCACCTGGGCTGTTTGATCCTTTCTCATGAGAATTAGGTAAGGGATAAGCAACCAATCATACTTTGACAAGCATATCAGAACAGTCCTATAATCTGTTTTACATTACATTTAATTAGCATTGAACCTAATTGGTGGCTTAACCATTTATGTACATATAAAAAAGATCATGGAAATAGAAAAGGATCATTTTATTCCTGCCCCTCCCCCTTCTAACAATGGCTCCCTGCCACTCAACAGATTTCAGTCAGCACAGCTGATTTTCAAGGTGCTGATTCACTGCTGACTGATTCTGCCTTTTTTTTTTTAAGACAGTAGGAAAGTAAGTGGTAGATGATAAATATGTGTTCACTGAGAATGTCATAGTTTATGCAAATTGATAGGTCCACTGCCTCAGAGATTAGAAAAGCTCTTTCCTGGAAAGGGAAGTGTCGATTATAAATGGTGAAAGACTCTTACATTCCAGCAAGTTCTTAGCTGCCAACCGACATATTCATCATAGTGTGCCAGAATGGATTTTAAAACGGTACAACATAAATTACTCTGCTTCAAATCAGGCATCATTTCCTTCACACAAGCCAAATCAACCTGCTTGTTTGAAAACTGCCAAATAAGGCTTTCTTTCAACCTCAGTTAACTTTTTCCTTTCCTGGTGTGCATGGTTCATTACAGTCTACTAGTAGAAGTCATCAACCACAATTAAGTTATGAGGGAGCCAGGCTCCTCACCTTGATTTTGCCTACACAGCAACAGGCACATTTGCTACCAAGCTGATGGCAAGAGAGAATGTTCAGCCTAGTTCTAACCAGATTGATAACTTCCTTCCCAACTTGCCCTTTTCCATCCCTTTCCTTTTTCCACTTTTTGCTTTCATTTAGTTCTTTTCTTTTTCTCAGTCTTTGTCCCTCCCAGAGCTAGCTGTTGATTCCTAGCAGCTCTCAAACAGCTGATAACCCCTGACTATCCCTTCACTAACTTTCTGCAGTAGAACTGTCAGCTGAATCTACAGCTCAAACTTGGGCTAAGCCTCCTGTTTGGTGCATCTCACCCATTTCTCCTTCCTACCTCTCCCCCCACCCCACATCCACCCCATCAAATCTGTCTCCTTACTTCACCTCATCTCCATGTCTCTTAGCTATAATTTTCTCCTCTCCTATAACCCAGACTGGCATAGCCCAGTAAAATCTTTAGGTCTGTCTCCTATTCTCTTGTATCCTAGCTTAACCCAACTCTTCCCAGCTCCCTTGCTCCTCCCAGCCTGGCCTACTCAGAATCTAATACTCACTCCCTTTCCTAGTTCAACTAAGCAGCCTTCATCGCCAGCCCAGCCTGCTATACCATAGGCTGCAGCCTCCTTCAGCCCTTTCAAAGCAGCCTTGATCCAGACCCTCTTGGGCTGCTTCTGCTTTTCATCCCAGAATGAGAATTCTTTCTCACCTAAGTATCCCTCTTTTAAGCTTATGTCAGCTAATATGCGGAGGAGCTTGTCACTCAGCCTATGTGCCCCAAACTTCTTCTAGCCTGGAATCTGTGAGCTGTCGTGCAGTTCTGGTACTGTTGTGCATTTATTAGCACTGCAGGGAATGACCCTCACAGAGGATTTTACCTCACTGACCTGTCATCAGCAAAGGATAGTGATGGTGGTGGATTTGGACTTATTCTTCCACATTCCTCCTTTGATTTTTCTAAGAAGATGAATTTGTGAGCTGGTTAGCAGGGTCAGGAGGTGCAGTCAATGGCTATAGAAAGGAAAGCTAGCTGTTCCTACAGTAATACAGAATTGAACCCTATCCAAGGGCTGGACTAACAGCGTCAGAGCACCAATACCAGATTCTAGAGTGCAACAAAGTTGCCATTCCTCAGACTCTCAGAGTAAATTATTTTCCCTCAAGAACAAGATGCTTATGGGTAGAGTGAAAGACTTCATATCCTACTAATTTTTGTGCTGAGATATTTCTTACTGGTCAGTAATGTGAACATAAAAGTCAGAATTCATCCCCAGCAACCCCCCAGATAACATTTTTAGGGTAAATACCCAATAATGTCTACAAAGTAAAACTCAAGTTTAGAGCCAATTTAAAGTCCATTCTAAAATTGTAACAGGGTTGCTGGCGGGGATGTGGGCAGAGGATGGGCTAAATGGGTGATGGGTATTAAGGAGGGCACTTACTATGATGGGCACTGGGTGTTATACTTAAGTGATGAATCACTAAATTCTACTCCTAAACTAATATTACTCTATATGTTAAGTAAGTACTCCTGAAACTAATATTATATTATATGTTAAGTAACTATTTTTAAATAAAAACTTGAAACATTATAAAAAATAAAATTGTATCCTTTGACCAAAAAATCAAAAATGTGAAAGATAATCACTTCTGACTAGTATAAATGAAAAGTACTAAATAATTAAGCAATCATATTTAACACAGTTTATGGTCATAAACCTGGTAAATGTCATAATACTCTGGTAAATATTCAGAGGATGACTTTGAAGTGTTTTGAAATAAATGAAGATAGCACCCTTATTTCAAAAAGCTATGTCTAATATATTAACATTTATTGCTCTTAAGAGAATTCAAAGTATAGCTTATTCTAGCCACCAAAACATTTCGAGAATGGAAAAAATGGTAACACCAATAATTTTTTGGTCTTTTATATTCCAAATACTTAATACACCCTTCAGTAAATACCCTCACTCCATTCATTCGGTCTGATTTTATTGCCATTTCCTTATTTCTTCCTTGCTGGAGAGTTCAGGATCAGCTTCAAATGACAAGGACATATGAAAAATGAGGTTCAAGGGCTTTCCTATTTTTAGATTGAAAATTCGTTGATGATGTAACACAAATGAAAGTTCTCTCAACCCAAGAACTTTGCAGAGATGCTGACCCCTCTCCCAGGTTAATCCTTGCTAGTTTGTTCTGACAATTCTGGGCCAGCTTGGGGCGAACAGCGACTCCAGGGGCAGCCCACACCAGGATGGGTTCCTCAGTGTTTCCAGCTCAGAGAGTCAGAATTGCAGCCGAGTGACAAAGATAATAGTCTCAGGACCATCTCAAAGGTGAAATCAGGACAGAAATAGGAGAATGAACAGCAGAACCTATGAGAACTGATAGCAAGATGGGAAAAAGTTCAAGCAGCAGTTGCAAATTGCAGTTCAAGACTGAGCTTTGTTTTGTTCTATCAACATTTATTAAATGTGTTTTAAGTGCCATGAACATAAATATGAATGAGATCTTCACAGAACTCACAGACCACAAAGGAGTTTCTGACTTTGGCAGGCTCCCTTTAGGTGGTGTCTGGATCCATAGAAGGAGTGGATATGGAGCGACCTCACACGGTGCACAAGCCAGAAAACTTGGGGTATGTTGACAGGTCCTGCCCAGCATGAATGTGTGAGGAAGTGGAGTCATACTGTGGCAGCTCCCCACTTTTCTGTGGCTCTAAGTCGTCTCAGAAAGAGCGCTTTAAAAATTAGAGGTCTGAGTGAATTTTAATACTTACCCCTTGTCATAGAATTTGCTAGCTGGGCATAGAATAAGATTTGAGTAGAAGTGTTTGGGACAGTAGACAGAGTGTGCAAGGGTATTATAAGAAAACTAATTGTCTTGATAATTGCATTTCCTGAGATCTAAGTAATCACATAAAATTTAAAACTATCTACGTAATCACATAAAATTTAAAAGGCCCAGTAAAGTGGCTTGAAGGAATTATTCAGATTCTGTTCCTTTTTTAAAAAAATTTATTTATTTATTTATTTGACACAGAGAGAGAGAGATCACAAGTAGGCAGAGAGGCAGGAGGAAGGAGGCTCCCTGCTCAGCAGGGAGCTCGATGTGGGATTTAGATCCCAGGACCCTGAGATCATGACCTGAGCCGAAGGCAGAGGCTTTAACCCACTGAGCCACCCAGGCGCCCCTTCAGATTCTGTTCTAATTAGCCTCCCTAAGTCCTTGTTTACCACAACTGACATGTATTTCTTCAGCATGAGCTCAGAGTACTGTCTACCCATCTTTAAGGAAATCTTATGTTATTATTACCCTAGTCTGCCAACCAATTCTGTTTGATTCTTTAAAAAATCTAATCTCGGGTGCCTGGGTGGCTCAGTGGGTTAAAGCCTCTGCCTTCATCTCAGGTCATGATCTCAGGGTCCTGGGATCGAGGCCCGCATCGGGCTCTCTGCTCAGCGGGGAGCCTGCTTCCTCCTTTCTCTCTCTGCCTGCCTCTCAGCCTACTTGTGATCTGATCTCTCTGTGTCAAATAAATAAATAAAATCTTAAAAAAAAAATCAACTCTAGTTTATTGATAAATTGTAGGCTATTTTCCCCCAAACAACAACTACACAAGGAGCAAAATGTAGGCAAATTGTCTGCTATGAATTATACCATCCTATCCCATCAATAAAAAATTAAGAGCAACTTAAGGAGTTATCTTCAGTTTTAATTCATTAGACTAGCAGTGTGTGAATATTTTTCCATAAATTTCAAAATATTAATGCTTTATTAGCATCTGTATTAAAATAATATTGTAAAAAGCAGAGTAGGCGGGAAAGGTTCCCTGATTGATTGGGTTCCATTTTAAATATTACATGGTACACTAATGTACCTGTGTGTGTATCAGACAGGGTTTAGTCACAGATAACAAAAATTACTCTATCTCTTTGAATCAGAAAGAGATATACAAGAAATCAGACGTTTCTAAAATCATTAGAAGGGCTGGAGGAGCAGATTTCAAGTTGGGCCTCCATGCATCCTTCCTTTAATGCATAATTTTTTTACCCTTTAAAAAAGCCTTAACCTAGCAATTCATAAACTGTATATAATAACCTTCTTGCTATAGAAAGAGCAGAGAGGAAAATAAGTCTTTCTTCTATGCTAACATCAAAATCTCCACAGTATTGGACCAATAGGAACCAAGGAAACTAGTATTTATTGAGCATATGCTATGTACTTTTGATCTATATTTTCATTAAATCCTTATTAATAACCTTTTCTTTTTTTTAAGATTTTATTTATTTATTTGACAGAGAGATAGAGAGCACAAGTAGGCAGAGCGGCAGGCAGAGGGAGAGGGAGAAGCAGGCTCTCTGCGGAGCAGGGAGCCCGATGCGGTACTCGATCCCAGGACCCTGGGATCATGACCTGAGCTGAAGGCAGTGACTTAACCGACTGAGCCACCCAGGCACCCTTAATAACCTTTTCAAGTTGGTAATATTAACCGATCTTGCAGATGGAGAAACTAAGGTTTAGAAAGGCTAAGTGATGTATGCACAGATAGAAAATGATGGAGACAGAATTAAAATTCAGATCTGCTGCTTCCAGATTTGGTTAAATTTATTGTTCAGTATTGGTTAGTAATCCAAATCCTATTTGATGGCATCCAACCAAAGTACTGACTCAGTATTTAAAAACTATATCCATCAGGCCAGTTAGCTCAGCCACTAAGAGATGTTTTATAATTCACTTTTTTCTAGATGATCCATGAGGTTGTGGTTCTTAAAAGCAGACATTTCAAACAGTATTACAGGGGGCAAGCAAGCCAGCAAGTAGTTTCTATCTTATGCAAAAAATAGTCTTGTCCATGTCACTTGACCTAGAACTTTGTAGTCTTATCCAACACTTTCCTAGATCTTAAGAAGATAAAAAAATTATTTTCTAGGAAAACTCATGGTTTTACATGTAGGCAATTCTTTTGTCCATATTTGTACTAAGCTTGTTGGTCTTCTGAGAATACAAATCTGATCTTTAGACATTCACAGAATGACGGTGTGTGAGTTTTCTGTTTGCTGCTATAACAAATTACCACAAAATTGATGCATTAAAACAAAAGGAATACTATGTTACAGTTGTTGTTGTTGTAACTGTTGTTACAGTTATGTTGACTACAGTAAGTCAAAGGTTCATACAGATATCACATGGTGTTGGCAGAGTGTATTCTTTTCTGCAGACTCTAGGGAAGCAGTCTTTGCCTTTCAGAGGCTGTCCACATTCCTGGGTTTATGATCCCCTTCTGTCTTCAATACTAGCAACAGCAGGCTGAGTTCTCATATTGCATCACTCTGAACTTGCTTCTGTTATCACATCTCCTCTGACTTTTCTATCTCTATCTTCCACTTTTAATCACTTGTGATTACATTAGGCCCAATCAGATAATTCAGGAAAGTCTCCCTACTTTAAGGTCAGTTGATTTGAAGCTTAATTCCATTTGTAACCTTAATTCCCCTTAGTCATATAAGGTAATGTATTGACAGCTTCTGGGAAGTAGGATGTGGATATTTTGTTGGGGGTTTTTTGGGGGGGCATTATTCTGCCTACCATCCATGATTACTTTGCAGTGTAATACAGAAGAAAAGGCTTGGCAAAGCAGACCTATATATGAATTTTGTCCATACCATCAACTGGTTATGTCATTCACTAACTGGCAAGTCACCGAAACTCTCAGAACCTATTTCCTTATATGTAAAATGGAGACTATAATACCTACTGTACAGAGTTGTTTTCTACCTTTAAATGAGGAAACAAAGTTTTTAGTACATGCCTGGCACAAAGATAGGGCTAAATAAATATAGCTGTCATCATAATTAGAGAATCTAGAGCCATATTCAGGGCCACACAATCCAAAAGAGTATGTCCCAGGTGCATGGAAGCATCTGTGCTTGATATTTCTTGTGGTTTCAGTTTTCCTTTAACTCTAATTGAATGGTTGCCTGAAATCCTTTCAGAATGAAAAAGTGTATAGATCCTAAATAAACACACAAAATATGAATGAAGATGCTCTTTATTTTAGTTTTAGTCTCAGCTAGTTTCTCTCCATAGATGATGTTCTGAATGGAGGACAAAGAGACAAATATGAATAGTCTTGATTTATCTCCTATTTGTTTTGTTTTGTTTTGTTTTTTACACAATTTTGCCCTGGCCACCAAAACCCAGTTCTTCATTTATATGCAGTGGGAAAACTTCAAACTTTTTATCTGTTCATTTTCACATATGTGGCTTTTCCCATGGTGGTTATGGATTTATCCCTGCACAAAGGATCAGTGGCAGCTGGTCATCCCATTTGCCTTTTAGCTCTCAGAAAGCTAATGAATGACTTATTGTGTTCAAAGCCCTTATTAACTAGCCATTAAAAATGATGTTATAGAAAAGTTAGTGACACAGAAAAATATTTACAATGTATTGATTAATAGAATGGGGAAATTATAAACTGGGATATGGTATTTGATGCCATTTTTTGGAAAAAATATTCACAAATAGATAAAGGCTTGGAAGGATCAGTAGTTATCTCTGGGTGGTAGAATTATGAATGGTTTTTATTTTATCTGTTTGTTTCCCCACATTTCTGAATTTTCTATAATGAATATATATTGCTTTTTTACTAGGAATAAACAAAAAATAATTTTTTTATACAGAGGTCTGATCGTGGTAAATAGCTCCTGAGTTAGAAGCTTGTTCAGAGCAGGTGCCCAGGGAACCTTGATAAGGGACTGCTGTGACTTTGTGGTGGTGGGAATCACCTGACTTGGTCAAGTTGTGAGGTGTGCACTGGGAAGCAGGTTCATAGCAACTAAGTTCAGCCTGGTAATGCTGAGACATGTATCTACAGCAGGCTTCCTCTTTGATTGACAATGGTTTAATTAAGAAAATGAGATACACGTTACTTAAGGAACACCTCTGTTATGCCTGAGAAATTTAATATTAAAAGAAATATGGGAGACCTATCAGCAGAAATAAAGCCAGAGGTAGAGATGCTAAATAAACAAATTCTCTTAATAGCCAAACTGCATACTATAATGTTTTATTATTCTTGAAATATTATTAAGGACTTTAAAGTGTTTTAGTGGATAAGGTTCCTTACTTGAGTTATTTGATCCACTTAAATTCATTTATATATATTACTTAATTTTGTTCTTAACAAAATTTGCTTCACTAAAAAAATAGTCCAAGGGATAGGGTGGATGGGTTATGGACATTGGGGAGGGTTTGTGCTATGGTGAGTGCTGTGAAAGGTGTAAGCCTGATAATTCACAGACCTGTATTCCTCGGGCAATTAATAAAAAAATTTTTAAAAAAATAGTCCATTCATTCATTCATTCATTCAACAAACACTTACTGAACACCTATCTCATGCCAAGCACTGTGGTAGGTGCTGAAGATATAAAAATTGGTAATACCTAATTTTAATACCTGTGGGTGAAAACTCTCAAAAAGTTTAGTGGGAGAGAAAGACAAAAACACAGTTGTACCTCAAAGGAATAAATTCTATGGTCGAAGGTATAATGAAAGAATGAGGGTGGGCATCTAACTTAGATGGAGGTAAGAGGTAGGCCTAGGGAAATTTTCCAGAGAAAGTGATATTTAATATGAGGCTTGAAGAATAAGCAGGAATTTATGATATGAAAAAGCAGGAAAAGAGTATTCCACAAAGAAGGAATAGCATATGTAAAAACTCAGAGGCATGAAATAGCATGACATTTTGAGTTTCCTATAGTTTGAAATAGCCAGAACTTTTGTGCATGTGGAGGATAAGCAGAGGATGAGGCTGTGATAATTCACTTTATGTGTCAACCTGGCTGGTTGAAAACTATTCTACATGTTTCTGTGAAGGGATCTTTGGATGAAATTTATACTTAACACCCTGAAATTGAGTAAAGCAGATTGCTTTCCATAAGGTGGGTGGGCCTCATTAAATCAGTTGAAGGTCTCAATAGAAAAGACTGATATCTGCAGAGAAGAAGGGAATTCAGACTATTTGCTCTTAAACTGTAACTCTTCCCTGGGTTTCCAGCCTGCTGGCCTACCCCGAAGATATTGGTTTTGTCAGGCACCACAATCACATGAATCATTCCTTAAAATAAATCTCTGTATAGGTACACAGGCATACTTCATTTATTGCACATTGCTTTAGTGTGCTTCACAGCACAGCATTTTTTACTAATTGAGGGTTTGTGGCAACCTTGTGCCTATTGGTGTCATTTTTCTCACAACATTTGCTCACTTCATTCCTGTGTCACATTTTGGTAATTTTCACAATATCTATCAGACTTTTTCATTATTGATGTATTTTTTACAGTGATCTGTGATCAGCGATTTTTGATGTTACTATTGTAACTGTTTTATGAACCGTGCCCAAATAAGATGGCAAACTTAATAAATGTTTTATGGGTTCTGACTGCTCCATTGACTAACTGTTCCCCTATCTTTCTTTTTTTCCTCAGGCCTCCTTATTCCCTGAGATACAGTATTAAAATTAGGCTAATTAATAACCCAACAATGGCCTGTAAGTGTTCATGTGAAAGGAAGAGTCACATTTCTCTTACTTTAAAGGCTGTAAGTGATTAATGAGGAAGGCCTGCTGAAAAAAAGCCAAGATAGGTTGTAAGCTAGGCGCTTGTCCCAAAAAGTTGGCCAAATCATGAATGCAGAGGAAAAGTTCTTGAAGGAAATCAAAAGAGATACTCCAGGGAACACACAAATGATAACAAGGCAAGATAGCCTTATTGCTGACATGGAGAACATTTAATGGCCTGGATAGAAGATCAAAGCAGTCATAACATTCCCTTAAGCCAAAGCCTATCTAGAGCAAACCCCAGACTCTCCTCAATTCTATGAAGGCTTAGAGAGGTGAGGAAGCTATTTTCAAAAGAAAATCTTGAAACTAGCAGAGGGTGGTTCACGAAGTTTAAGGAAAGGAGCTGTCTCCATAATATCAAAGTGCAAGATGAAGCAGCAAGTACTGATTTAGAAGCTGCAGCAAGAGATCCAGAGACCTTAATGAAGGTGGCTGCACTAAACAACAGATTTTCACTGTAGATAAAAACAGCCTTCTATTGGAAGAAGATTCCATCTAGGACTTTGATAGCTAGAGAGGAGAAGTCAATGCCTGGCTTCAGAGCTTCAAAGGACAGAACAACCCTCTTGTTAGGAGCCAATGCTGCTGGTGACTTTTAAGTTGAAGCCAGTGCTCATTTGCCAGTCCAAAAATGCTACAGCCCTTTAGTATTATGCTAAATTTACTCTGTCTGTGTTCTCTAAATGGAACAGCAAAGTCTGGACAATAGTATATCTATTTACAACATGGTTTACTGAATATTTTAAGCCCAATATTGAGAGCTACTGCTCAGAAAAGATTCCTTTCAGAATAGTACTGCTCATTGACAATGTACCTAGTCACCCAAGAGCTCCGATGAACATGTATAAGAGTAATGTTGTTTTCATCCCTTCTAACACAACGTCCATTATGAAGCCCATGGATCAAGGATTAATTTCAACTTCCAAGTCTTACTATTTAAGAAATACATTTCAAGGAGCAACTGGGTGGTTCAGTTGGTTAAGTGTCTGCCTTCGGCTCAGGTCATGATATCAGGATTGTGGGATCAAGCCTGCATAGGGCTCCCTGCTCAGTGGGGAGTATGCTTCTCCCTCTCCCTCTGCTCCCCCACCCCCCAACTCATACTCTCTTGCAAATAAATAAAAATCTTTAAAAAAAAGAAAAGAAATATATTTCATAAGGCTATAGGTGACATATATAAGTGATTTCTCTGGGCAAGTAAACTGAAATGCTTTGGAAAAGATTTACCATTTTATTATTTATTTTTTAAAAGAGATTTTATTTATTTATTTGAGAGAGAGAGAGGCAGAGATAGCAAGAGAGAGCACAAGTGGGAAGGAGAGGGAGAAGTAGGTGCTCCGCTAAGCAGGAAGCCAGATGCAGGATTTGATCCCAGGATCCTGGGACCATGACCTGAGCTGAAGGCAGATGCTTAATCAACTGAGCCACCCAGGCCCCTGAGATTTGCCATTTTAGATGCCATTAAAAACATTCACGATTCATGTGAAGTGGTCAAAATAAGAACACTTACAGGAGTTTGGAAGAAGTTGATTCTAACCCCCATGGATGACTATGAGGGATTCAAGACTTCAGTGGAGGAAGTTAACTGCAAATGTGTAGAAATAGCAAGAGAACTAGAATTAGAAGTGGAGCCTAAAGATGTGATGGAATTGCTGCAATCTCATGATAAAACTAACAGATGAGGAGTTGCTTTGATGGATGAGCAAAGGAGTGGTTTCTTGAAATGGCATCTACTCCTGGTGAAGATGTTGTGAAGATTACTGAAATGACAACAAAGGATTTAGAGTATTATATAAACTTAGCTGATAAAACAGTGGCAGGGTTTGAGGGGATTGACTCCAATATTTTTTAAAGTTTTTTTTTTTTAAGGTTTTGTTTATTTATTTGACAGAGCAGGGGGAGCAGGAGGCAGAGGGAGAGGGAGAAACAGACTCCCCACTGAGCAGGGAGCCCCATGTAGGGGGTAGATCCCGGGATCATTACCCTGAGCTGAAGGCAGACACTTAACTCATTGAGCCATCCAGGTGTCCCTTGACTCCAATTTTGAAAGAAGTTCTATGGATAATATGCTTATCAAACAGCATCACATGCTACAGAGAAATCTGTACAGAGAAATCATTTGTGAAAGGAAGAGTCAACCGATGTGGCAAACTTCATTGTTGTCCTATTTTAAGAAATTGTCCCAGCTACCAAAAACTTCATCAACCACCATCTGATCTATCAGTGGCCATCAACATTGAGTCAAAACCCTCCACCAGTAAAAAGGTTATGACTTGCTGAAAGCTCAGATGATGATTAGAATTTTTTGACAATAAAATATTTTAAAATTAAGGTATATACATTTTAAAAGACATAACACAATTACACACTTAACAGACTACCGTACAGAGGAAACATAACTTTTATACGCACTGGGAAACCAAAAAATTCATTTGACTTGTTTTATAGCGGTATTTGCTTTATTGTGGCAGTCTGGAACTGAACCTCAATTTCTCTGAGGTCTGCCTGTATATGCACATCTTATTGATTCTTTTTCTCTGGAGAACTCTAACTAATAAAGAGGGTAAAGGCAGAAAATAGGGAAAATTCTTTTGAACAAAGGGCTTTCAATTACCTAAGACTACTGATGACTGAGAAGATACTAAGAGAGGGATATGTGGATATCTGGGCCTATAAGATCCTATAGAGATGTCGGTATTCTTTTTTCTTTTTCTTTTTTATTGAGGTATAATTGACACATAGTATATAAGTTTCAGGTATATACCATAGTGGTTTGATATTTTAAACATTACAAATTGATCCTAGTCTTTGAGTCCTTGAGTCTAGTTACCATCTGGCCCCATACAAAGTTATTACAGTATCATTGACTGTATTCCCTATGCTGTATCCTTCATCCTCATGACTTAACTTATTTTATACCTGGAAGTTTGTACCTCTTAATACCTCTCACCTATTTCACCACCCCTGACCCCTCCCCTCTCTGGTAGCCAACAGTTTGTTTCTTGTATCGATGAGTTTGTTACTGTTTTAGTTTGTTTTGTTCTTTAGATTCCACATATACATGAAATCATACAGTATTTGTCCTTCTCTGACTTATTTCACTTAACATAATACCCTCTAGGCCCATCCATGTTGTCACAAATGGTAAGATAGCATTCTTTTTTAATGGCTGAATCATATTCTATTGTAAAAATATATATATATATATGTGTATATGTATATATAGTACATCTTTATCCATTCATCCATCAATGGACACTTAGGTTGTTTCCATTTCTTGGCTATTGTACATAATGCTGCAATGAACTAGGGATGCATATCTCTTCAGATTGGTGTTTTCGTTCATTCAAATACCCAGAAATGGGATTTCTGATCATTTGGTACTTACATTTTTAATTTTTTGAGGAATCTCTATACTGTTTTCCATAGTGGCTACACCAATTTTCATTCCCACCAACAGTGTTAGAGGGTTCTCGTTTCTCCACATCCTCCCCAATAATTGTTATTTTTTGCCTTCTTGATAATCACCAATCTGACTGTGTGTGGGTGGTGTGAGGTGACAGCTCATTGTGTTTTTGATATGCATTTCACAAACACAAAAATGTTTTGTTCACAAACACAGAAATGCCAGTTGGCCATCTGTGTGTCTTCTTTGGAAAAATGCCTATTCAAGTCCTCTGCCCATTTTTCAGTCTGGTTGTTTTTTTGATATTAAGTTGTGTAAGTTCTTTATATATTTTAGATTTTAACCCCTTATTGAATGCATGATTTGCAAATATCTTCTCTGAATCAGAGAATCATTTTGTTTTATTAATGCTTTCCTCACAAAGGCTTTTTAGCTTGATGTAATCCCCTTTGTTTGTTTTAGCTTTTGTTGCCATTGCCTGAGGAGACTGTCCCCCCAAAATATTGCTAAGACCAATGCCAAATTGCTCACTGCCTGTGGTTTCTTCTAGGAATTTTTGGTTTCAGGTCTTACATGCAAGTTGTTAATCCATTTTGAATTTGTTTTTGTATATGGTATAAGATGGTGGTCCAGTTTTATTCTTTTGCATCTAGCTGTCCAATTTTCCCATTACCATTTATTGAAGAAATGGTCTTTTCCCCATTGTATATCCTTGCATTCTTTGTCATAGCTTAATTAACCATATATGTTTGGATTTATTTTGGGGATCTGTATTCTGTTCCATTGATATATGGGTCTGTTTTTGTGCTAGGACCACACTCTTGATTACTATAGTTTTGTAGTATAGTTTGAAATCAGGGAGCATGACACCTCCAGCTTTGTTCTTCTTTCTCAAGTTTGCTTTTGCTATATGAGATGTCAATAGTCTTTTTAAAAAATTAATTAATTAATTTGTCAGAAAGAGAGAGTGAGCAAGAGCATAAGCAGGGGGAACAGCAGGCAGAGGGAGAAGCAGGTTCTCCGCTAAGCAGGGAGCCCGAAGTGGGACTCAGTCCCAGGACCCCAGGATCATGAACTGAGTGAAGGCAGATGCTTAACACACTGAACCACCCAGGCATCCCCAAGATGTCAGTAGTTTTAACATTATTCCCTATTCTTTTCCATGTCTCTCTCTTGGTTTTGAAATCCATTTCATTCTATCCACAAACATTTATTGAGTGCTAATATGTTCCGGGTACTGTGTTAGGGGCTGAGGATAAAATGGTGAGAAAGTCTGCTATTAAGAAGTATACCATCTGGTGGGAAAGACAGGTATAAACAAATGAATTCAGGGACAGTGGGGGCACAAAGATGGGAGAGGCCAAGGAAGACTGCAAAGGAGGAAGTTACGCTTGAACAAACCACTAAAGCACAAATGTGAGCTCAACAGAGAGAAAAGGACAAAAAGGGGGAGGGCCATGTCATTCCAGGCAGACAGAAAGAATAATGTGAAAGAAAAACTAAAATATAATGAGCACTTGTTAGATGCCAGATACTAAATGTTTTGTGTGTATTAACTGATTTATTTTTAAAGATTTTTTAGATTTAATTTATTTTTAAATTTTTTTAAAGATTTATTTATTTGAGAGAGAGAGAGAGAGAGAGAGAAAGACAGCCAGCAGGGGGAGAGGCAGATAGAGAGGGAGAGGCAGAGAATCTCAAGCAGACCCTTTGGTGACCATGGAGCCTGACATGGGGCTTGATCTCACAACCCTGAGATCATGACCCAAGCTTAAACCAAGAGTCAGACACCCAACCAACTGAGCCACCCAGGCACCCCTGTATTAACTGATTTAGTAGTCTCATTCTACCCTATGAGGTAATGTTATCATTATCGCAATTTTACAGAAGAGGAAGTAAGCAAAGAAATTACACAGGTTGCCCAAAGTCACATATTTAACAAGTTCTATAGCTGAGATTCAAATCCAGGCAGTCTGGCTTCAGTATTCATTTTGTTTTGTTTTGTTTTAAATTTCCAGCCCTGTGCTGCTCTGTCTTCTTCAGTCATGCAGCAGCGCATGGAATTGTTAAATCTTAAAGCCAGAAGGGCCCTCAGATAATCTATTAGGTGGTTCTTGCACAAGAAAATTATACATTAGGATTACTAGGGAGGTTTTAAAAAATATTAGTGCCTAGCATTTCGTCCCCCTCTCCCCTAAGCCACACAGGAGAAACCACAATTCTGCCCCCCGCCTCTGCTTTTTAAAACTTAGAACTTGTGGTAAAATATGCATAATACAAAAATTACCATATTAGCCTTAAGTGTATAATTCAATGCCATTAATTACATTCACAATGTTGTATAACCAACACTACTATTTCCAAACCATTTTCCTTATTCCAAACAGAAACTCTAAAACTATTAAGCATGATTCCCCATTTCCTCTCCTCCCAGCACCTGGTAACTTCTAATCTATTTCCTCTTTTTATGAATTTGCCTATTCTAAATAGCTCATTTAAACAGAATTATACAATAGCCTGTCTTTTTGTGTCTGGCTTATTTAATTAGCATAATGTCTTCGAGGTTTGCCCATGTTGTAGTATAGATTGGAACTTCATTTGTTTTTATAGCTGAATAATATTTGGTTATATGAATATACCACATTTTCTTTATCCATTCATGTGTTGAGGCACATAGGCTGTCCTCCCCTACTCCCAACCCCTGCCCACCAAACACATGCTGGAGGAACCACTACATTTTTTTTTTTAGACAGGAAGAGAGAGAAAGAAAGGGAGGAGGGTAGGGGGAAGAGGGAGAGAGAGAAAGGGAATCCCAAGCAGGCTTCATACCCAGCATGGAGCATGACGTAGGGCTCATCTTATAACCCTGAGATCACGACCTGAGCCTGAGCTGAAATCAAGAGTTGGACACTTAACCAGCTGAGCCACCCAGGCACCCCAGCAACCACTACTTTCTAAAACTTGACATTGTCATACACGAAGAGAATAAAGTGATAAGAGGAGGCAGAGGATGAGTACCAAGTGGCACAGGGAGAAGGCCCAGAGGAGTGAAAATGTGTACAATTAGTTTGGATGGCAGGAAGCTAGGTTTTAGGGTGAGATTCTCAGTGGCAGGAGTAGTCATGTGATTGAGATTTTTCTCCTACTATCTTTTTTTTTTAAGATTTTATTTATTTATTTGACAGAGAGAGAGAGAGGTCACAAGTAGGCACAGAGGCAGGCAGAGGGAGAGGGGGAAAGAGGCTCCATGCTGAGCAGAAAGCCCGATGTGGGGGCTTGATCCCACGACCCTTGGGATCATGACCTGAGCCTAAGGCAGAGGCTTAACGCACTGAGCTACCCAGGTGCCCCTTTTCTCCTACTTTCTATAGAGGTATTTTGTCATCATCACCCCTATTACCTGTCAGAGAACTTATGATTTCAGGAAAATGGAAATAGTTTTGTCTATTCTGAAAGCAGAATGTGATTCTGAGAGTGATAATGCTTCATTTAAGGCAATGAAATAAGCATTTTTTGTGAGATCATTTGCATGAATAAGTGGTAGCTACTCCTGGGCTAGAATGTCAGATAGGGCTCCGTGTTGGGGATGGGAGTAAAGTTGAGAAGGTAAAGTAGGGAAAGAGGGAGGGGATTGGGAAGTGGAAAGGAAAGAAGAGTAGGGAGGAGAGACTAATTTGGGGTACTGTGTGACAAAGTTCTGGAACACCCTGGAATAAATTCTTTTCAACAATAGAACCTACTGACCTGCTCCACATTACCTACCTGGTGCCCTTCTCACAGAGTGTGTTCAATAATGTCTATCAAATTAGTTTCCTAAAATGAATACTTTCTTTTACCTCCTTTTAAGTTCTTTCAGCTTGAAGTGAGGTAGCCCATTAGTTTTCTCCAAATTTTTAATGTTCCATCCTTCCCCAATGCTCCCCTATTCCTAAACCTCCTAAGGTTTTATTTCCTCACAAAGCTGAGTTGACCCATATTTAGTGCTTAGCACATTTTTTGTAAAATGTAAATATCAATATGTCTGGCTATTGATGGTATTGTTATTATTTTCTTCCATCTTTCCTTCTGTTTTCACTGGATTTTAGAGCTATTAATTTTGCCTTTCTTTATTCTATTTGATTTCCTAGTCTTACTTTTTATCCTATTTCTGATTGTTTCTGTTAGAATGCTGAAAATATTGTCATGATATCTGGCTAAATCAAAGTCTTTGTCTTCTTAGTCTCTTTCTGATAGTTTATTGCAAGCATGCTTTAATCTAAGTGTTACAAAAGGGGAAATAATTATTTGCCTTATATTTTTTTTTCTAAGGGAGATGTAAATGGACTGTTCTTTGTCAAGCAATAATCTGATGCAATATGAGTGATAACTTTTATTGAGAGTTCTGCCATTACATATGGTATATATGATCTAAGTAATACATCTGACTTAGAATGATTCTGTCTAGAATTTGCTCTGAAATTTCATTTTATATTTTTATAGAGGTATAGTCAGTTGGTTTACCATAGGAGACTACTAGACTGTATGTCTCCTCTCTTATTATTTATTCTTCTGTCAAATTTGCCTATGAGGGATTCCTATATAATCTGAGTGTTTGATTAAAGTCTTTTACCATTAACTTTTCTTGTAGCCCCTCTTTTATATCTTTATCAACTGTTCACTTTAATGATTTGATTATATACTTGGTTCATTTTGACTATTTGCCATTTACATGCAACATGAATATTATCACACCTTCTAAGAAAGGTAAACATTTAATTCCTTGTGATAAATTCTTCACTTTCTAAGTGTGCCTGATACAAGAAAGGGCATGTCCTTTACCTTCTACTCTGTCATTTCTCACTTATTATCAATATTCTTATCTTTCAAACTCTATTCATTTACTTAAGTAATTTTCTAGTTTGAGAGGTAGGAATTTAGAAGCAAGTTCTTTTTGCTCTAAAGCAGTGTACTTTTACACAAAGATACAGGTTCAAAGAGTATTAATAAAGTACAAGCAAACTTAAATGCTGCCTCTAGTCCCTCTTGCTCTTTAGGAGTTGCAGTGGGGAAGAGAGAAGAATCCCTATTCAAAGAGGAGTGTTAAGGGTTATACCAGCCAGGGCTAGGCCTAAGGATGGGTAGAATCATACTGATAGCTTTTAGAGTGTCAGAATGTGGGCCCCTTTTCATCAACTTGGGAGGGAAGAATGGCTTCTCTCAGCAGGTCTCAGGAGGTATATTTAACAGTACAGAACTTTTGGATGTCCTGATGTCTCACAATATCCTGGAAAGGTGGTCATTGTGTAGTCTTTTCATTTTCACTCAAGGACAAGACTGTCCAAGCAAATTGGGGTAATAAGGTATCTTACGGCTAGACTGCTCAGGTATAACATAGTAACCTATCAGTTCTTTATATTTATTTAAAAGCCAATTTATTTATAAGTTTTAAGTGTCACTTTATACTTAATTTGAACCACTATATTATAATCAAATTGTAGTAGCCAGATTTATAGCTAAGACTTTTTTAAAAAAAGATTTTATTTATTTGAGAGAGAGAGAAAGAGAGAGCGTGCACCAGTGGGAGAAGGGGCAGAGGGAGAGGGAGAAGCAGACTCCCTGCTGAGCAGGGAGCCTGACGCAGGGCTCAATCCCAGGACCCCGAGATCATGACCTGAGCTGAAGACAGATGCTTAACCAACTGAGCCACCCAGGTGTCCCTATAGCTAAGACTTATTCCACTATAGGGATCATTCTAGTAGCTAAAGAAAGAAACTCTCACTATCAAGTAGCATTTGCTTTAGGTATCATGAGGGGATTGTCCCATGGAGTCCTACCAAGTCAGTAGGCTAGTCAGTGTTAATTTTCTCAGCCCTTATTGACCGTGGGCCTTATGTGGTAGAATGTACCTTAGGAAACAGTGCCTCTTTTGGACAAAAATATTGGTTTCAGGCTTGCCACACTGATTTGTCCCCATTGTTCAAGCAGATACCAAATTGTGTGTCCTTTATATCCATTTGTGTTGAGCATTTCAGGTTGGTACATTTGTAGCCAGGCAGGCTGGTTCTATTGTTTCATATTCCCTCTACTCAGTTATGTTGTTCTATAACTGAGATGTACACCTCTGCCTTGGAGGCCACCTTCTCACATAAATCTTTGTTAGAGGAGCTTGAAGCCGTGAGATTAGTTCAGACCCTTTGTCTCTGTGAGGAAGGAGAAGTAGAGCTGGCACATTGGTTAGAACAACTTTGAACAGGTGGTAGAAAGTTGTGATCACTGAACTGCACAGTGGTCTTGCATGGGAGATATCAAAATACTAGAAGTGTGAAATCATTAAAAAGACAAACTGATTTTGAAGAGAGCTGAATCAAAGGATGCCAATAATTACCATCTAAAACCCTTTCTCTTAAAATAGACATAATTATTACTCTAGTTGGTGGCAGAGCCAGAACTCAAAACCAACATTTCTGACTTTTAAATTTACTATCTCTAGAAAAAAAAATTTTCTCCTCTATATTTGATAAATTGTTACATATGCATACAGTTAATTCAGATATCCTTTTCACCTGGAAACTTGCTAAGATTCCTCCATATTTGGGTTAGATGCCCCCCCCTTTTTTAGATGCCCTTTTGTATGTGCTCAGCAGCTCCATGAATTTCATGTAGCTTGCATTATTAACTTATTAAAATATTAAATTTTGACTTTGTCTCTTCCATAGTCTATGAGCTCTGTGAGTGCAGGGACCATGCCTCTTTTATCTTCATATTTATAGAGACTAGCTGGGCTTATGGTACCTCAATTAATATTTATTGAAATACAGTGGAATACTATGCAGCCATCAAAAAAACCCTGAAATCTTGCCATTTACAACAACGTGGATGGAACTAGAGGGTATTATGCTAAGTAAAATAAGTCAATCAGAGAAAGACAACTATCATATGATCTCTCTGATATGAGAAATTTGAAACGCAGGATGGGGGTTATGGAGGGAAGGAAGAGAAAAATATGAAACAAGATGGGACCAGGGAGGGAGACAAACCATAAGAAACTCTTAATCTCAGGAAACAAACTGAGGGTTGCTGGGAGTGGGGGAGGGATATGGTGACTGGGTTATGGACAGTGGGGAGGGTATGTGCTATGGTGAGTGCTGTGACTTGTGTAAGACTGGTGATTCACAGACCTGTACCCTTGAAGCAAATAATACATTATATTTCAATAAAAAATATTTATTGAAATGAACACACGTTGACTTACATGTGTAAAAATATAAGAACAAGTCAGGATTTCAGGTTCTGTTTAAGAAATGTATTCATGAATTGAATGAAATTAAATGAAAACTAGAGAGACTGAAGATTTTTATGTATCTCTTTAGTACAAGTTGATTTTTGAATCAGTGGGACATGATATAATATTAATAGTATTTAGAAATACCTGGAATATATGTGCCATAGACTAATACATTGACAGAAAAGAAAAGTTGCACAGCGCAAATAATAGTTTAAAGTATGCAGTTGGACTAGGATTAAATACATTAATGTATGCCTAACAGGATGTAGAATAAAACTTATCTCTTACTTTGGAATGAGCATCCATGATCCTAAATTGAAGGGCAAAATGTTCCCCTTTCCTTTCCTTTTCCTTCCTTCCTTCCTTACCCCTCCCTCCTTCCTTTCTTTCTTTATAATTAAGTAAGCTCTTTGCCCACCGTGGAGCACAACGAAGGGCTTGAACTCATAACCCTGAGCTTGAGACCTGAGATCACTTAACCAACTGAGCCACCCAGGTGCCCCAAAACATTCCACTTTCAAAAGCCCATCAGTTAGGGCCAGATATAAAAGGTCTTTCAATTTAACTATCACTGAAATCACTATTTCTTCCCATTCCTTAAAATACTGGGGAGGACCTTGGAGTATTCCAGTTATCTACTGCAGGTAACAAATCACTCCAAAGCTGAGTAACTTAAAACACAATCATTTTAATATCTATCATAGTTTCTGTAGATAAGGAATTTGGAAAGAACTTGGTGGGGAGACTCAAGGATCTGACTCAGGATCTCTTATGTACTTGAAGTCAGATGGGTGGCTACAGTTGGAACAGCAGAGGATTGGAGCAGCTGGAGGGGGTTGGCCATTTCTCTCTCTTTATGTAGTGTCAGGACCATTCCATGTAGTTTCTCTAGTTTGAGCTTCCTCATACCTTGGTAGCCTCAGAGGAGTCATACTGCTTATCTGTTGGCTCAGAGCTCCAAGCAAAAGTGCAGCTAGGAAGGCATAGCTGTATGACTTTTTATGACCTGGCCTCAGAAGTCACAATGTCACTTCTGCCATACTCTGTTGGTTGAAACTGTTACAAAAGCCTACCTACTTTTAATGGGAGGGGATATAGACTCTACCTCTCTATTTAATAAAGTTAAATTCACATTTTAAAAAATCCCAAACATGAAGTATGGGAGATACTAGACTTGTGGTTCTCTTTGGAAAATATAATCTGTCACAGGGATCATATTATCTGTTACGGGTCTTTGGTTTAAGAAAAATTTTATGCTTTTTCCTTATGGGAGAAGGGAGAGGCAAGCCCCCCTTCTAGCTGAGTGTGAAGGTTACCAGATCCTTATGTGCGATGATTGAGTGTGTCTTCTTATTCTCCGTTTGGAAGTCTGTTTAGACAGCACATTTTAATTTGCCCTTTGTTTGCCTGAACAAAGAGAAATAAAATTGGAGGAAAGGGGGCAGCGGCAAATGGTCCATACACTCACTGGAGTGGTAAGGATATGTAAGTTTCCTGGGACTAAGTGGATACTGTTGGTGTCTGCCCAAGAGAGCTGTCCACCAGGGAAGATGACCGAGCAGCAAAAATCCGTGAGCCATAAGTCCTAGGGTAGAAGGCACTCTCACATCTCTGGGGAGATCCTACAAAATTTACTGAATATAGCCTGCATTTGGATACCTACAACCTAGAGACTATCAGTGACCTATCAGAGTTAACAGAGAAACAAAGACAACAAGGAAGGAATGAATTCCAATATGTCAGTGTTCAACCTAAGGCCCAGAACCAGTAAGATTTATTACAAGGAATTGGCTAATGCAATTGTAGGGGCTGGAAAAAAGAGTCTGAAGTCTTTAGTGTAGCCAATTGGGAAGAGAAGATCAAGGGCATGTTGGAACCCCATGAGCACAGGCTGAAGCTTGTTGCCCACAGGCAGTAAGGAAAAGATCATGAGCAGGCTGGAACTCTGAGGGCATCAATTGTTTGGAATCACCAAGCTCAAAAAAAGGCCTACGCCCTCTTTTAAAGGGCTTACCCAATCAGTAGGGCCCATACAGAATAGACTTTCTTTTGATGAACTTAAGCCAACTGATTAGAGACTTTTTTTTTTTAGAGAGAGAGAGAGAGAGAGAGAGAGAGAGGGCATGAGTGAGTAGTGTGGAGGTGGGGGAGGTGGGGCAGAGGGAGCAGGAGAAAGAATCTTAAGCAGGCTCCACACCCAGTATAGAGGTGGATGTAGGGCTCAATTTCATGACCCTGAGATCGTGATTTGAGCCAAAAACAAGATTTGGAGACTTAACCAACTGAGCCACACAGATGCCCCCTGATTAAGGACTTTTATCACAACTGCAAAATGCCTCCACAGCAACACCTATATTAATGTTAGATTAAATAATGGGAATATAGTTCAACCGAGCCAAATTTATACATCAAAAAACCATCACACGACAGCAGCCAATATAAAACATGTATCCCTTTCCTTTTCCTTCTTCCCTGTGCCAATACACCACGGGAGCTGGTGCCTAGAATAGGGAGATGGAGGAGGTGTCCCAGAGGCAGACTGCATTGCCCTTCTGAAGACTCCAAAGGGAAGTAATGAGAGGGGGAGTAAAATGACAGACAATATCCTCTCCTTATCCACTGTCCCTGGAGCTACAAATCTGGCCTGCAATGAGACACGGGAAAGCTTTGAATGGATATAAGACAACATTTTAACAATGGACAGCACATGAGAAGTTACGGTTCTAACAGAGATGTTAGCAAGATGCTGACTAGCAAGGAAAGGAGATTTAGTAAATTTGGGTACAATGACTACAGATGAAACTCCACTGAGCTGAGACAACTAAATAATAAAATGACTAGGGGCACCTGGGTAGCTCAGTTGGTTAAGCGTCTGCCTTTGGCTCAAGTCCTGATTCCAGGGCCCTGGGATTAAGCCCCGCGTTGGGCTCTCTGCTCAGCGGGGAGCCTACTACATCCCCTCCCTCCCGTTCTACCTGCTTGTGCTCTCTTTCTCTCTCTCTGTGAAATGGATAAATAAAGTCTTCAAAAAAAAAATTAAAAATGGTTAGATTACAAAAATTAGAAGAAACTACTGTAGATGTTAGACAAGGAAGAAAAAAATAAGAGGCTAGAGTGAACAGGGAAGTCTTGTTTCTAAAAGATAAAATTTGGACTGGCCCTTTTTTTTTTTAAGATTTTATTTATTTATTTGACAGAGAGAGAGAGCGAGATCACAAGTAGACACAGAGGCAGGCAGAGAGAGGAGGAAGCAGAGCAGAGAACCTGATGCGGGCCTCGATCCCAGGACCCTGAGATCATGACCTGAGCCGAAGGCAGAGGCTTTAACCCACTGAGCCACCCAGGTGCCCTGGACTGGCCCTTCTTAAAAGATAAGTATTTAGAAAATTGGAGTGGAGAAAACAAGTGAGAATAAAGACTTGGAGAAACGACATGTACATGTGGGGAGTGAAGTCAGGAAAGGCACTGGACTAATCACAGCAATATTTGTGTTAAGGAGCCAAGTACTGATAGGGGCTAGATGAGGCAGAGTCTGGAAAGCCAGGCCGAAGAGCTGAGATTCAGTGAGGTAACCAGGAGAAAATCATTGTAAGTTCTTAAATGGGGAAAGCTTAAGGGAAGTTATTTTCTTTTGAATCTTTTAAAGACAGATTAAAGTGACAGTGGTATAATATAAATGGACCTTAAGGGAGAAGGATTGGGGCTAGTTAGGATGCTGTTACAATATTCTAGATAGGAATTCACAACAACCTGATCCAGAATCACAAAGGTTAAATGGAATTGGAGAAAAAAATCTGAGAAATATTTCAAAGACAAGAACAATATGATTGATGACCAAATGGAAGTATGACAGCAGAAAGGATAATTCAGAGTATTCCTTGGTTTCTAGCTTGGGGAACTGGAGAAATGGTGGTATTGCAAACATAAATTCAGTGAGGTATTGTGGAGAAAATCACTCTAAATTAGGGAAAGAAAATCTATTTGGGAGACCAAGATTATTCAATTTGGGATTATTGAAGATGAAGTCACAATTTGATACAAATTGGAATAAAAGAACATCAGATTAGCTTGATATTAATATGTAGGAAGGACACCAAGTGGGAAGTCCAGGTTAGGAAAATGAAGAATTTGGAGGCACAAGTGGTGTTTTTTTTTTAAAATGATTTCTTCCACCTGAAGATAGTGTCACTTAGAAGAAAAAAGAGTAAAGAGGAATGCACAGTTGGCTACCCAGATAGTGTCAAAGAACAAAATAGGATTTGATTTCTAGACCATGGTTTAAGATCCTGGAACTGGTGAGTTTTTGGCAAGGACAGAGAGTATGTCACAAGGACCAATAAATAAATAAATAATTAAGTAAAAGGTTTATTCTTTTTTTTTTTTTCCAGAGGGGAGGGGAGAAATCAAAGAAGAAATTGTTCTTAGAGAAAAAGAACAGGAAAGAGAATTGAGTGAACGAATACAAGTCTTAGAGAAAGAATAACAATGTAGAAGATACCAGTGTTTCAAGAAAGGTTGAAAGGTGAAAGAAAGGAAGCTGAATTCTTGTTAACATTTACTGAGAGCTCACAGTATGGCAGCACTGTGGCAAATTCTTTATATGCATTATCTCATTTAATCCGTACAAGTTTTTTTCCCACTTAACAAAACATCATGGACATTTCTGTGCCAATAAAGATCTATATCATCATTTTTAATGGATGTGTAGCATAGTATTCCATTGTATGAAGGGTCATTGTGGTAAACTATAGTGAACTCTCCTACTCATACATTTTTTTTTAAAGATTTTATTTATTTATTTGACAGAGAGAGATTACAAGTAGGCAGAGAGGCAGGCAGAGAGAGAGAGGAGGAGGAAACAGGCTCCCAGCTCGGGCTCAATCCCAGGACCCTGAGTTCATGACCTGAGCCAAAGGCAGATGCTTAACCCACTGAGCCACCCAGGCGCCCCTCATACATTTTTTCTACACTTTTTTGTATGCTCTTTTTATTAACAGATGAACATCTTATTTTAGTTTGTAATTTAATTTTTTGAACAATATTGTGATTCTAAAATAAAAATACAAAAATGTATATTGTATAAATGTTTTCTTCCACTTTTATTCCCTGTCCCATCCTAACAACTATTAGTTTATTTTGTATCTTTCCATAATTTCTTTATGTTATATAAGCATATATAAAAACATATTATTTTTTCCCTATTTTAAACACATAAGTGATCATATTTTTAGGATAAAATCTTAGAAGTGATATTGCTAAATTAAAGGGTAGTTTCAGTTAAAATCTTGAATATGTATTGACCAATTGCTTATCAGAAACGTAGTACTCACCAACAATGCATGACTGTCACTAAATCCATTTTACTTATTTTCTAATTTCGATCTATCTATATATCTGAATATGTATGAGAGTCCAGAATAAATGTTAAAAAAGACTATAATTTGTACCATAAAGCTAATTGTGACATTATATAAAAATTAATATACAAAAAACTTTGGACTTATCTGTTTAAAATTTATAATATAGACAGAGGAACACAATGGAAAGGAAAGGTTTTATCTAAGTTGTTATTTATTTTTCTGTGTTTTTCTTATTGGATGAGTGGGGAAACAGGTAGGAAGGAAAAGATGAATGAAAAATTTCAGTTGTTTGTGGTGTAAAGAAAGTAACAGAGCTGAATGAGACAAAGAATAAGCAGAATAAGAAATGGGGGCAAGCATCAGATGAGACTGAAAAATGCAGGTTTTTTACAACCTCTACTCTCTATGATTAAATTGGTGCATATGATTATAATAGAAATTAAAACTAAATTTCAACTGAATATGTACATTTGTCTCTTTTTTTTTCTTAAATAGAATTGATTAACTGAAGAAATGGATACTTCTCCCTCCAAAAAATATCCAGTTAAAAAACGGGTGAAAATACATCCCAACACAGTGATGGTGAAATATACTTCCCATTATCCCCAGCCTGGGGATGATGGATATGAAGAAATCAATGAAGACTATGGAAATTTTATGGAAGAAAATCCAAAGAAAGGCCTGCTGAGTGAAATGAAAAGAAAAGGACGAACTTTCTTTGGAACCATGGATACTCGACCTCTGCCAACGGAAGACCCAATGACTAATGACATTGGACAATTCCAGAGCTTTGCAGAAAAAAATATTTTTCAATCCAGAAAAATGTGGATAGTGCTATTTGGATCAGCTTTGGCTCATGGATGTGTAGCTCTTATCACTAGGCTTGTTTCTGATCGTTCTAAAGTTCCATCTCTAGAGCTGATTTTTATCCGTTCTGTCTTGCAGGTCTTATCTGTGTTAGTCGTGTGTTACTACCAGGAGGCCCCCTTTGGACCCAGTGGATACAGATTACGACTCTTCTTTTATGGTGTATGCAATGTCATCTCTATCACCTGTGCTTATACATCATTTTCAATAGTTCCTCCCAGCAATGGGACCACTATGTGGAGAGCCACAACCACAGTCTTCAGTGCCATTCTGGCTTTTTTACTTATAGATGAGAAAATGGCTTATGTTGACATGGCTACAGTTGTTTGCAGCATCTTAGGTGTTTGTCTTGTCATGATCCCCAACATTGTCGATGAAGACAATTCTTTGTTAAATGCCTGGAAAGAAGCCTTTGGGTACACTATGACTGTGATGGCTGGACTGACCACTGCTCTTTCCATGATAGTATACAGATCTATTAAGGAGAAGATCAGCATGTGGACTGCATTGTTTACCTTTGGTTGGACTGGGACAATCTGGGGAATATCTACGATGTTTGTTCTTCAAGAACCCATCATCCCATTAGATGGGGAAACCTGGAGTTATCTCATTGCCATATGCGTCTGTTCCACTGCAGCATTCTTAGGAGTTTACTATGCTTTGGACAAATTCCATCCAGCTTTGGTCAGCACAGTACAACATCTGGAGATTGTAGTAGCTATGGTCTTGCAGCTTCTAGTGTTACACATATTTCCTAGTGTCTATGATGTTTTTGGAGGGGTAATCATTATGATTAGTGTTTTTGTCCTTGCTGGTTATAAACTTTATTGGAGGAATTTAAGAAGGCAGGATTATCAAGAAATACTAGACTCTCCCATTAAATGAATACTTGATTATTATTTTGTTAACATTTAGTTATTAATAGGTACACTGCCATTTTAATGTTTACTTATGTCTTGTGTTGTATAACTGACAGAGTGGTTTATAAAATCAATATAAGCAGATGTAGAAAATTTATTCTAGTCTAATATGTTAAAAAACAAATATTAAATATGTGAAACGCCACGAACCCAATGTCTCTACTGTTATTAATAAAAGGTGATTGAGATAGGAGAATGTTAACTTTCATCACTAAAGAACATAATACAGGAGGAAATGAGCCCTTTAAGATGGAACTTTTGTGGCCCTAAAAAAATGTTCATGCCCAATGTTCTACAAATGTTTAATAAAAATCCTTCAATATCCAAAAATCTTCATTGGCGAAAAGTACACGATAAGGTGAAATCTTAATAGCAATCCCTGTTTTGTCATCATTAGAAACTAGAGGTTACTGGGTTGGGTAAGGGAGCTTGAGTTGAGGCAAGAAAGAGGGAACAAAGGAAAACAGCTGGTTTTTCAATGACCATAGTGGTTGCCCTCCTTTCAGAAAGGAAATTGGTCTTCCTTTAGCTATGGCTACATTAGGTAATGCATAGGAAATGGAAGTAGGGAGAAGACTGGATTCTTGACAGCTCTACTTGGTCTATGCCATTTTGTAACTGATGGTGGGAGACTTAATGCTGGGGCAAGATCTATTTATCCTCAGTTTTACAGATCTTTTCCAAAACTGCCCTTGTTTATGATTTTTGTGGCAAGTACATGTGTGAGCTGCAGTAAAGGTACTCCTTACCCCTGAAAAAAGACACTAACAGGAATCATGATATAGCAGAAAATTGATACAATATGGTAACTTAAAATTCAAAAGGGCATAAAAGTTAGTAAAAGCATATAAAGTAGCATTAATTTGGGTCTAATTTGGACAATTTTACTAATTTAGCACAACAAATGTTGATATGGTTATTAGGTTATTGTTGTTATTACTGAGCTATTTTAACTCCAAATTCACTCTTCTGTACTTACCTCTGTGATGCTATGGCTCAGAGGCTGCAAATTATATTTTTCCTCTGCTGGCTGGTATCTCACTAGGTTCCACCAATAAAGGGCATTAGAGGGAGACTAGAAGACAGGAGAAGGGGAAAAAAGGATTTCTTCCTTTTCATTTGTTTGCAGTTTCTGTCATCATTACCCTAGCAATAAGCAATAGCCTTTTGGTCCAGCAGCAGCAATTGATCTCAGCCTTGAGCTTCTTTAGGCACTCCTCCATCCCCCAGCAGCCTCATCATATCCCTCTCAGTAGGAGGAGGACCAGCTAAACAGCATCTTTTCTGTTATCTGAGCTATAGCTCAGCTGGGTCATTCCTCTGAGCTTCTGAGACCTTATAGTCCAACCTTGACCCCTCTTTTTCACATGCCCTAAGGGTGGTAGCTGCTCTGTACAGTGATCACCTCTGGGCTACTGGAGTGCTCCCTTTTTGCTTTTTTAGTCCATCAATACCCAATACTAGATTCTTTCTGTTGTAATATCTTGTGATTTCTGTCTTCTTGACTAATCTATCTCTAAACCTTTCCCCCCAAAGAGCCCACAGTCATAAGTTGGGTATCTGTGCTTCTGGGAAGATGTTAATGTTCAGATTTTCCAGGAATTACCAGACACTGGCTCTCAACTATCGAAACTGAAGAAATTATCCAAATTGAAGCACAGAAAGGAAAAGGTTTGAAAAAAAAATGCACAGAGCCTGGCATGACCTGTACTAAGGACTAAGAAGTCTAGCATAAGTATAAATGTAGTCTCAGAAAAGGAGAGAGAGGAAAAGGGGCAGAAAAAAATATTTGAAGAAATACTGGCCAAAAGATTTCTAAATTTGATAAAAGGAAACAACATGAACCAGTAATCCACAGATCCAGGGAAATAATCGAACCCCAAGCAGCATAAATACAAAGAAAACCACACCTAGAAACATAGTGCAACTGCTGACAAAGATAAAGAAACAAAACTTTAAAAGCAGCAAGAAAAAAAAGACATATGACATAGAGGAAAACAGTAAGACAGATAGCTAGCTTCTCATCAGAAACACTGGAGGCCAGAAAAAACCAGAATGACATTTTAAAGTGCTTAAGAAAACCCCTCTGATGGCTTCTTATCACTATAGGGTGATAGTTAAGGACTATAGGGTGGTAAGTTAAGGACCTTAACTTCTATAACCTGCTATTGCTTACTTTTCTAGTCATCTTCTGCTCCAGCAATATTGTGTAATACCTTTTCAGTTGTGTAATACCTTTTTAAATGCAGGCTCCTCTATGTAAAGAACCCATCTCTTCTTTGCCTACTTATTTGCATGACTAGTCTGACCAAACAACTCCCTCTGTGGCTTAATGTCCCCCTGTACATATCTATAGCTTATAAACTGTAGTAATAATAAATATATTTAAATCTCATTCTCTGACACTGGATTGAGCTCTCTTCAGTTAAGACCGATCTTTAGATTTCCAGGACCTACTATAGTGCCTACCACAGAGTGGACTCAATAAATTTTGGTTGAATTAATTACCATAAAGGCATAATAATACTCAGTCCAGAAATTAAGTTTAGTTACCAGGGTCCACTAATTTCTATACTTCACAATCAAGCTTGTGATTAGTTACTTCTTATTGATTAGTAAGTAGGGCTTTTTTGTTGTTGTTGCCCTAAACAGTCCTACTCGGCAGTGATGCTAAACCAGATCATCCTCTAATCATTTCTAACTATAAACTATCAAGTTTCCTGGGAAAGATCTTGAGACATGGAGGCTCATTTCCCCCTTGTCTTCCTACATCCTTTCCCTCAGGATTAATGAAGTGAGCTGCCTGGATGTTTTTATCCTAGACACATTAGCTATCCCTATCAAAGCCCCATTTCCAGTCCATAGGTCATAAGTTTTGGTCTAAATATTATTGTCACCTGATTCTGGCTAGTCCTGGTCCACTCAGCACTAATTAGAAGTGGTGATTCCGGTTTTTGGCCTGATTTCCGCTAAAAGAGAGGAAGAAGAAGCCATGTGCATGTTTATATTTGGAAGTTGGGGAGACAGGGTGTATTGGAAGAAAGTTTCTGGGATAACTCCCACCCCATAAGAACTTGTACACCATTCCTTCTAAGTCATCATACTGCAATTTCATATATGACTTTTGCCTATCTACCTTTCTTTTTTTTTAATTTTTTTTTAAAGATTTTATTTATTCATTTGACACAGAGAGAGAGATTACAAGTAGGCAGAGAGGCAGGCAGAGAGAGAGGACAGAGGAGGAAGCAGGCTCCCTGCTGAGCAGAGAGCCCGATGCGGGCCTCGATCCCAGGACCCTGGGATCATGACCTGAGCCGAAGGCAGCGGCTTTAACCCACTGAGCCACCGAGGCGCCCTGCCTATCTACCTTTCTACCCAATGCTTTCTTGTTTCATTGCTATTTCTTTTTTTCTTCAATTCCTTCTCCTTTTCATATGTTTTTTGAGCTTTTCTTTTCTTTCTCTTTCCTTTTTTTTTTGTTTTTTAAAGATTTTCTGGTAAGAATGGGTGATGAGGAAACTTAAAGAAGCTAAAATGTTTACAGGGAACTAAAAACCCTTTAAAAGAATGTTCTTTTCTTATTTCTTCTATTGCTTAAATAGGTGGCACATAGTAGTCAAGAGATCTAGATCAAAATCTTGTGAAGGGTCTGATCAGATCATTGGTTCATTCAAAATACATATTCCCTTACAAAATAAAATCTAAACTTGTGACTTCAGCATATTTTTCTGGGTTTATTTTCCCCACTTACGGCAGTGGTATAAGCTACCTGATGGCAAGAACCGCTTTACCTGTTGTATTTGTATTAACAGCCTCAAACCATCACATGTTAAATATGTAAGTAGAATTTAACTGAGCCAGGTTTTTCTAACAGTCTGTTGCATGATTTTGGAGAAACAGTTTTCACCTCTGGACAATCATTTCTCCACCTTAAAAAATGAATATAATAGCATCTCAATCCATAAACTTTATAAGGTATATTAACAAGTAAAACTATTGTATTAGCTCGAGCTGCCAATAACCAAATACCAACAACAGAAATTTAATTTCTCCTGGTTCTAGAAGCTGAAGTCCCACATCAGCATGCCAGCATGGTCAATCACAGCTGAGAGTTCTCTTCTAGGCTTGCACATGGCCCCCTTCTTACTCCTCATGGTGGAAATAGAGAACAATCTCTCTGCTGTCTCTTTTTACAGGAACACTAAACCTATAGGATTAGGGCCCCCCTCTCATCTCTGTCAATCTTAGGTATCTCCTAAAGGCCCTATCTTCAAATACAGTCACATTAGGGGTTTGGGCTTCAACATATGAATTTTGGGAGGGGACAAACTCAGTCCATAGTAGCCATGATAAATATGCAAAGGAATTTCGACCATTAGAATAGATTTGAAGTTCACTTACATTATTCACTTGGGATGCTAATAACGGGACGTAGACATAAACAGTAGCTGTTGGCCAGAGTTTCATGGTTTACTTGCTGGAGCCAACTTGAAGCCAGGAAGGGGTCGAAGGTGATTTGTGCTTGACCTTGTGACCCTAAATAATGGCAACCAAACCACATGTATCAGAACTCAACTGAATAATTTTGAAGTTAATTGCAGAAAAGTGTGATCCTTGGGACTTACAGTTAGAGCCAGGATTAAAGAAGGGAAAAGAAGTTGTATTAACGCCTTAAACAATATTTACTTATCATCTATTATGTAGTAGGCAGTGAGGAAAAATACCGACATGGTTCTTGACTTGATGAGTTTACCATCTAGGTAGGGATACGAACAAATTCAATGGCTTGTTTGGGGAAAATACCTGTGCTCCACGAAAGATATCTAACCCAGCAGGCTTCCCTGAGGAGGCGATGCCTAAGCGGAGCGGAGCCACAGAGATGGTTCAGAAGGTTGAAGCAGGTTGAGGTGGAGGGAGCTGCAGTACTGGCGTGGGGAGAACCAACTTATTGATGACCTGGCAGGTGGCTGGGACTGGGCCGCTAAGAATGAGCACCCTTGACACCGAAGGTCATTGTTCTACCGCAGCTGAGACTGGAAGCTATCCCCGCACCAGGGCACTAGTAAGGCCCTCAGACTCGGCTTATTTCTGTTTGAGGCTCAAATTAGCCATACATCTTACTTTTTTCTTCAGGTTCTCATTTCCAGGCCTTTTGGTTTGTTTTTCGTTTTCTCTCCCTGCCCCTAAAAACCTTCCGTTGGCAAGACCCTCTTCAGGTGCAGAAACCAGGAGGAAGCTCCCAGAACAGTTGGGGCTGAACTCGGGAAGCAGTGATTTCTGCTCCGGAGTCTCTAATGTGGTGCTGAGGAGGAAGGCCCACAGTAATTCGCTACAGCAGCCGGAGTGGCAAAACCGACAACGACTAGGGTCGGGTCAGGCACTTCTCACCCTCTCGCTCACTGTCTGCTCCACAGCCTCAGTATGCTCCACAGCCTCAGTATGCTCCACAGCCTCAGTATGCTCCACGCCTAGCGCAGCACTTGATTGACAGGCGGGCCGGCCCAATACGAGGGCGGCGCAGACAACTCTCGCTTCAGGGATAGGAGAGAAGGCAGCGACTGAACCTATCGGATTGTTCCGGGTGGGGGTTTCCTGCCCGCGCGGATCCGCCCACGGCCTCCCGGCCACTCGGCGCCGGAGCCCCGCCCGCCCGCCGCGCGCGTCCCGCCCCTCTCCTCAGAGCTACGCGGCGGCTGAGCTGAGGCCTCGTGCCGTAACGGCCATCTCGGCGGCCGCGGCGGTCTCCCGGTCCTTTCCTCAGGTGAGCTGGGGCCGCACGGACCCGGCAGAGGGAAGGTGAGACGGTCCTGCCAATAGGCAGACGCACAGACAGCCTTTCCTTTCCCCATGCGTCCGCACAGCCTGTTACTCGCTGCGTCGCTTCCTCTTCTCCGGCGAAGTTAGCCCCCCGGGCGCCGTCTGTCGGCCCTGAGCTGAGCCGGAGGGGGCGGGGAGGCCGCTCGGCCGGGCCTGGGCGTTTGCATCGCCGCTCAGCGCGGCCCTCTGGCCAGTGCCCGGGGCCCCGCAACCCCAGGCCTCGCTCCGGCCGGCCGCTCCTGCGAGGCTGGGAGGTCAAGTGCGCGGCGCTCGCGCTCTCCTGGTTCTTTTCTCCCTAAAAAGTCCTGTTGCTTGTTGTGGCGTAATCCGAGGCGGGGAAGGTAGGGACGTGGTAGAGGAGGGAAGGGGTGCGCTCACCTCCAGCCCTACAGGAGGGGAGAGGGCGGTAACCTGTGCTGAGGGTGGACATCCTTGGGATGCGTCCTGTGCCCCTCCCCCCACCCCCTGCAGCTTCCCCCGTTCTCGGGAAATCTGGGTTATTTTAATCATATGGACCTGCTGTAGTTTCGTACGCTTGCTTGTTGCTTCGGCTGTGAGCTTTTGACTTAAGTGTAATAATACCGGAAAAAAAATACTATCTCAGTAGTTGGTTTTGTGGCGTTTTGTGGTGTTGCCATAAAAGTTAAATTTGCCGTTAGAAGCTCGGAAGCTGGATTTTGTTTAGGGCTGAGAACTGTAACATTATAGGCTCTCGGTTAATGTCGAACGGATGAGCTGGTCACCTAAAAATAATTCTACCCGTTAGGTTTGATAAGAAAACATAGAGTTAGGAAAGAATGAAGTTGAGAATTTCGAATCCCATCTTGGGTGGCGAGCAAGGAAGCTCAGTGTCTGGTCAAAAACGGTTAAATGTTGCAGGAGGTATTCATTTTTAAAAGTCTTACTTTGGTAGATTGATGAAAAGCCAACTATACAATTTACTAAGCACCTGGAAAGCACTGTTCCTAAAATCTTAATCTTCAGCGCGGTCACAAAGTAAATGGGGAAATAATCCAGGAAGAAGGTTTTGTTTGTTTGATAATTGTCAGTTATATTCAATTCTTAACTAGGCTACCATTCACAGTTTGACAGTAACAAGAAATATGCATTGGTTGATTAATAGTAGTTTAATTCCATCTTGATCATAGATTCTGGAATTTTCTTTTTTGGGAATATTGTGATCTGGAGGAAATAGCTGTAATATCCGTAAACCCTGTTCACAGAGTGCTCAAGACTCAACTGTGCTTATTCACAGATTAAATTTTAAATTGTTCGCTTTATTTTTCTGTTATCTTTTAGTCCAGATTTTACCAGTCCTTTCAGGTCCATGTAAGTAAAACTTGAAGCATACATAGAGTGTTTTGTTAGATACCAAATGGTACTTTATGCCTCAGGGTTTATTTTTATTTTGGACTTTTTCCTTGCCAAAAGCTCAAGGTAGATTTAATGTGATTATTGTTACAAATCACTTGTCAGGAGGACTCCACTGAATAAATACAGAATCCGGGGTGCCTGGGTGGCTCAGTGGGTTAAAGCCTCTGCCTTCGGCTCAGGTCATGGTCTCAGGGTCCTAGGATTGAGTCCCGCATCTTGTTCTCTGCTCGGCGGAGAGCCTGCTTCCCCCCGCTCCTCTCTGCCTGCCTCTCTGCCTACTTGTGATCTCTCTCTGTCAAATAAATAAATAAATAATCTTAAAAAAAAAAAAACAGAATGCAGTCCACTTTTTCTTATAGTATCATACTTTAATAACTTTTATAATTTACTTACCTTTATAATATGGAAAGATACCAAATGTTCTCTACCTACATCAGAAGACTAAATGATTTGTTATTTAGTTGATAAGTAAAGTTGGAGGAAACTCGTGAAATCACTAAGCATTTAAATTCTTCATAAATACTTGGGTGTGCTGTTTTAGGAAGACAACTGATATTTATTTTAAAAATTTATTTATTTAGAGACTGCTGGCCTGCTCACTTGGCTGAGGGGAAGGGAATGGCAGAGAGAAAGGGAAAGGGAGAGAATGTCATAAAGGACTTCCTGCTAAGCGCAGAGTGTGATTGGGGCTTAGGGCTGGGTCTCAGGACCCTGAGATCTTGACCTGAGCCAAAACCAAGAGTCAGTCGTTCAACTGACTGAGCCACCCAGGCACCTCAGGAAGACAACGGATTATTTAAAGATTATTTAATTAAGGCAGTAATTCTATCTGGATGATCCTCGTTTTACTGATTCCATAGGCAGATTTTGTTTCTGTAATGTTATGCTTGCGGCGACCCAGACAAAAACCTTGGTTTTGTTTTTGACATCCTCTAACCACATAGCATTGGCTAATTTTTGTCAGCCACTTTTTGGAAATTTCTTTGAGATACATTCCTTTCCACTAGTTTGTAATTGGGTTTTCTGCCTATCTTTTCTCTCTACTCAATATGTCCTGCCTTCTGCCTTAATCTTAAAATTATGTATTCACAGTGGGGAATGTATAGTGTTATCTATAGAGTATACCTCAGAATTCCTAGTCTTCTAATAGTCTGCTCAAAACCTATTTTTTTCTTATGACAGCACTATTTCTTATGGGAGCTGTCCATCCTAAACCAATCTCTCATTCTCATTTAGATTTTGTGTTTTTCTACCTTTATCTCTTGAGAATTTGATTGCCTATGTATAGCCTGCCTATTCTTTAAAAGAAATCCTCCTCACTCCCCCGCCTCAAATTACCGAAGTAGCAGATAGTTTCATTTTTGGACCTGAATTCAGTGCAGCCTACTAGCTCTTTCTGTTTTCTGTATTGTTGCTTTCCTTTGAACCCATTGCCCTTACTGTTTTATCAATCCTTTGGTTTTTTTTTTTTTTTAAGCTTATGTGAACTTGTCTCATAATATGTTAACAATACTGTGGGAACGTTGGAATTACAACCTTGCGTTTTATAGGTAAGGAAAATGAAAGCCATACAGAAAACTACACAGAAATTCACATATCTGATGATGGTGGCAGAGCTGAAACTCAAACCTNTTTTATGATTCAAGGATTGTCTATTTTTTTTTTTTTTTTTTTTTGAAGATTTGTTTATTTGAGAGAGAGATAGCACCAACGAGAGAGCACGAGCAGGGTGAGGGGCAGAGGGAGAAGGAGACTCCCAGTTGAGCAGGGAGCCCTATGTGGGCTCCATCTTGGAACTCCAGGATCATGACCTGAGCTGAAGGTAGAAGCTTAACGGATTGAGTCACCCAGGCGCCTCTTGGTCTGTGTATTCTTTAAAAAATTTTTTTCCTGTGTATTTCCTAAGAAGCTATACTACTTTTCATCTCTTGCGATGCGGTTTTTTTGTTGGCTTCATATTACTTTGCATTTTGTCTTTACACCTTCCATAGATTCAAAACTTCTCTGTGAGGGCAGTGGGATCTTCATGACTTGGATGGTTTAAATCATTAAAACTGATTTAAAGTTTTTTTCTTTGCTTGTTACATGTATTAATAGCATTAACAAAAATAATACTGTCATCTCTATAGTTGAGTACGTGATGCATTAAAAAGTGAATGGATCTCTTAGAATTTTTACTCCTGGAGTTTAGTTTGTTTGAATTTCTTAATTCAAAGAGACTGAATATACGGGTGTTTTCAAAGTAGATGTGACCGGGGCGACTGGGTGGCTCAGTGGGTTAAAGCCTCTGCCTTCAGCTCAGGTCATGATCTCAGGGTCCTGGGATCGAGCCCCGCATCGGGCTCTCTGCTCAGCGAGGAGCCTGCTTCTTCCTCTCTCTCTGCCTGCCTCTCTGCCTACTTGTGATCTCTCTCTCTGTGTCAAATAAATCTTAAAAAACAAAAACAAAAACAAAGTAGATGTGACCTTTTCAGTGGTCAAGGAAACCTGCAGGGTTTATCACATACTAAATTTAATGATCCAGCCAAATGTTCTTTTTCTCTTTTAGATTCTTACAACAGCAGCACTTTTACATTTTGCTACTTTGTCCTCTTGTTTATCTGTCAGAAACCTGATTATTGAGCAATCTGTTTATTGAGCAAAATATTCTGAAAACATTTGTTCCTTTTGGGAAGTCAAAGAGCTTTTATAAATTTGCTCTTGACATTTTTTCCCCTCTTAACTCTAAATTTCTGATATAGCAGTAGCATAGGGTTGCTTTGGTTATTTTTGTTTGTTTTCGTTTTTGTTTTTTTACACTTAGGTAGCAAGAGTTGAATAGTGTAAGGTAACACAGAAAACTATCAGGTGAAATATTTCTGGAAGGAATGTTTTACCCTTTTGGTTTTAAATAAGTTATCTGCTAAAATAAACTGTTGAAACATTGATCTCTCATTCTTTATTCCTGAAATTGTATTTAAGGATTGCTGAATTAGACATAAGTATGATACGGATAATTGCTGCTTTCGTTGAAATAGACCAATGGAATAAAGCAGTGAGACTATGGCTTTTAAAAAACGGATGCATCTAAAAAGCTTTTCTATTATTTTTTAAGAATCAGCCTTCCAAAAATTTCAGTACATATATCCAAATCATGTTGTATCTAGATCAACTCAAATAATTGTTATAACAAAGAATTTAATATGCCTTGTATTTTTTGAGCATTCCAGCAAAACAAAAATCACAGAAACTTTCTATTAATTAAATAAGACTTTGGAAAATTTTTCTTAGAAATCCTTGATCGTTTCCAGGTACTAAATGTTCTTGCATGATAACATTTTTTATTTTTAGAAACATTTAGAATATTTTGTGTACAGTCCTTCCCCCCCAGAATTCTGCTGCCCTGGAAAGTCAGTTACTTTAATTTTTCTATGTTTTTTTCCCATTTTTTTCTAAGGATTTAATTTTAAGTTATATCTGCACCCAGTGTGGGGCTCGAAGTCGTAACTCTGAAAAAAAGAGTTGCATGCTGACAGAGCCAGCCTGGCAACCCCCTTCCGTGTTCTTAAAAAGGCCTGTAAGGCCTTCCATGATTTGGCTTTTGCCTACTTCTAACTGTATCTCTTGCCATTTTCCCTTTCCCCTCCTTTTCCTTTCACTGGCCAAAATTTTTTTTTTTTTTTTTCCTTTGGAACCCGTGAACATGCTCTTCCCGCTGGGCAGATGGCTCCCTTAGGTTAATTAATATTAAGTTTGGCTGCTGATATTAAAAAAGCCAAATAGGGGGCACCTGGGTGGCTCAGTCGGTTGAGCATCTGCCTTGGGCTCAGGTCAGGATTGCGGAGTCCTGGGATCGAGTCCTGCATCGGGGGCTCCTGCTCAGTGGGGAGTCTGCTTCTCTCTCTGCTCCCCCCCCCACTCATGTGCTTTCTCTCAAATAAAAAAGCCAAATAATTTCTCTTCTCACACCAGAAAAATCCAGGGTTTGCATGGCACTCATTTATTTGAATATTATTTCCAGGTGTTTTTTTCCTTAGTAAAAATAACTCTGAAATAAAGATTTTTGTATATAAAGCCTTAGATTTTTTCCCCTTTGATTAATTCCTGTTGTGGGATGATGCAATTGAAACTGTCATTGATTTCTTTAAAAACTTGTTAGAAAAGTATCATTTAACTTTTTTGAAATAGCAAAGTACACAAATTTCATTGTATAGCTCAGTGAGTTTTTATATTTGTAGAAATCTACCCATCACCCAGATCAAGGTATATTTCCAGTGCTCCTGAAAACTCCCTCATGTGTCCTCTTAATCACTATTTCCTATCCGCTAAAGTTAATCACTATTCTGACCTGTATCATTTTGCCTGTTCTTGAACTTAATGGAACTATACAGTATACTCTCGTTTGTGGGTGACTACTTTTGCTTAATATTGTGTTTGAGATTCACCTATGATGTTGGGTACAGCGATAGTTGGTCTTTTTTTACTGATAGTAGTTTTCTGTTGGATGAAATATACAATTAAAAAAATTCACCATTAATGAATATTTGGTTTGTTTCGGGTTTTGTAGTTATTGTGAATAAAGCTGCTGTATACATTTACTTACAAGTCTTCCAGTGGACATACACAGTCATTTCTTTTGGGTATGTATACCTGGGAGTATAGTTGTCTACCAGTTTTTGAACCTGCCAGGAGCAGCTTTCTGTCTTGTCCATAGTAGTTTTCTGGCATTTCTCCCTTTACCGGAGGACTCCCCTTGCCTTTCTTCTGTGTTGAATCTCCTATTTCCTGTGAATCATGTAGTTCTTTTTTCAGTTTGACCCCTCCTTTGGTGGAATATATCCCATAGTAGATTCCTGTGAAAGTTTGAGATCTTGCATTAATAAAATGCCCTCTTTTTTTTTTTTTTTGGTCTTCCCATGGGATTTTGCTGAGTAATAAATTTTAGGTTAGAAATAATTTACTTTAGGGCGCCTGGGTGGCTCAGTGGGTTAAAGCCTCTGCTTTCGGCTCAGGTCATGATCTCAGGGTCCTGGGATCGAGGCCCGCATCGGGCTCCCTGCTCAGCAGGGAGCCTGCTTCCCCCTCTCTCTCTGCCTGCCTCTCTGCCTCCTTGTGATCTCTCTCCCTCTGTGAAATAAATAAATAAAATCTTAAAAAAAAAAAAAAAAAAAGAAATAATTTACTTTCAGAATTCTGAAGGTATCTCTCCATTGTTTTCTGGCTTGTGATCCTTTTAAGAATTTTGAAAACTTTCTGATTCATAATCCTAATGTTTTTTGTTTGTTTGGGTGTTTTGTTTTTGTTTTTGTTTTTGCTTTTTTGGAATTTTGTTATCTCTTACGTTCTGAAATTTCATGATGGTGTGACTTGGCATTTATCTGTTTTTGTACGTTTTCCTGGTTATTCATTGTGCCCTTCAGACCTGCAAAATTATGTTTGTCGGTTCTGGGAAATTTTCTTTCTTTTTTTTGTTTTAAGATTTTATTTATCCATTTGACAGAGAGAGAGAGATTACAAGTAGGCAGAGAGGCAGGCAGAGAGAGGAGGAAGCAGGCTCCCTGCTGAGCAGAGAGCCGGATGCGGGGCTCGATCCCAAGACCCTGAGATCATGACCTGGGCTGAAGGCAGAGGCTTTAACCCACTGAGCCACCCAGGTGCCCCTGGGAAATTTTCTTGAATTATGTTGTTGATGATTTTATTAGTCTTCTAGGGCTGCCATAATAAAATACCACAGGCTAGGTGGTTTAAACACCAGAAATTTATTTTCTGACAGTTCTGAATGCTAAGAAGTCCAAGATCAAGGTGCTATCAGGGTTGTTTCCTGATAAGATCTCTTCTTGGCTTGTAGTTAGCTGGGTTTTTTTACTGTGTCCTTACAAAGCCTTTCTTTCTTTCTTTTTAGTTAATTTATTTTTTATTTTATTTTAAGATTTTATTTATTTATTTGACAGAGAGATAGCACAAGTAGGCAGAGTGGCAGGCAGAGGGAAAGGGAGAAGCAGGCAGGCTTTCCGCCGAGCAGGGAGCCCCATGTAGGACTTGATCCCGGGACCCTGGGATCATGACCTGAGCCTAAGACAGCCACTTAACTGACTGGGCCACCCAGGCACCCCACAAAACCTTTCTTTATAGAGAGTTACCGTTCTCCTCCTCCTCCTTCCCCTATGAGGATACCGGTTCAATTGGATTAGGGCCTCACCCTTATGACACTTCATTTAACCTTAGTTACCTCCTAAAGTCCTGTCTTCAAATTCAGTCATTTTCGTTGGGGCTTCAACATGAATGGAGGGGTGCAGGGAGACATAATTCAGTCTACAATAATTGTTTCCTCTCCTTCCTTTTGTTTCTCTCTCTGAAAATTCTATGTTATTTCTGCTAGTTCTGTTTGTGTCTCAGACTAGTCCTTTGGTATTTGTTTTTCTTCTTTATTTTTCATCTATTCTTTTTGCTCTATTTTATATGAGAGGTTTCACTAACTTTATTTCCTAAGCCTTCTGCTGAATTTTTCATTTTTGCCAGCAAGATTTTGATTTCCCAAGAACTCTTTGTTCTTTAAAAATTCTTTTTTATAGAGAGTATCCTTTGTTAGTTTCATGGATATATTTTCTTCTCTAATTTCTGATGGTATAAAAATGTCCTTTTTTTTTTGCCCTTTTTTTTTTTTTTTTGGAGATTCTCTTCGAAATTGGTTTCTAACTTTTATGTTGGAGGCTTCCTTCAGGTGTCAGTAATCCTTGGATGTTATCTTGAGATTGAAAACTGATTGAAGGGCGCCTGGGTGGCTCAGTGGGTTAAAGCCTCTGCCTTCGGCTCAGGTCATGATCTCAGGGTCCTGGGATCAAGGCCCGCATTGGGCTCCCTGCTCGGCAGGGAGCCTGCTTCCTCCTCTCTCTGCCTGCTTCTCTGCCTGCTTATGATCTCTCTCTCTGTGTCAAATAAATAAATAAAATCTTAAAAAAAAAAAAAAGAAAACTGAATCGCTGGTGTCTTACAGACTTTGAACTTCATTGTGTGGTGGCCCAAGTGAGCAATTTTTGGAAAAAACCCTGATGTCTGGAAGGTATTTCCTCTTGAGGGAAAACACAGTCTTCTTGAGGGATGAAGGTTTGACTGCCCCCTTTGTGTGTGTGTTTAAGAGAGAGAGAGGCTGGATTTCTCATTCCCCTTTTGGTAGGGTACACAGATTTTTAGTTCTATCTGGTGATCCCAGTTTAGAGTTGCGTAGCCAACCATCAGGTAGATTTGGGGAGGAAACGTCTAAGGATTTAACCACTCCTCAGCATTCACCCAGTCTTCCTTATTTAACCCCCTCTTTTCTCAGTTGTAGCAGTAGCCAGTGCTGCCAGTTCCTGACTTTTGAGAATTCCAAGGTATAAATTGGGTTTTTCAACTCTTGGGTTAGGCTTCACCTTTCTGGAATTCACTGAGGTAGTAATCAGTTGTCCATCTGTCTTTTTAGGTTACAAAAATTTGTTGTTATTGCTTGCTTTCCTGTATATTTTGCCTACTGTGTTAATTTCCTTAAAAACAAAAACCTGTAGTGTTAAATCCACTATTTTATTTTATTTATTTATTTTTAAAGATTTTATTTATTTATTTGACAGAGAGAGATTACAAGCAGGCAGAGAGGCAGGCAGAGAGAGAGAGGAGGAAGCAGGCTCCCTGCTGAGCAGAGAGCCCGATGTGGGCCTCGATCCCAGGACCCTGAGATCATGACCTGAGCCAAAGGCAGAGGCTTTAACCCACTGAGCCACCCAGGTGCCCAAATCCACTATTTTATTTATTTATTTATTTATTTATTTATTTATTTATTTATTTTTTTAAAGATTTTATTTATTCATTTGACACAGAGAGAGAGATTACAAGTAGGCAGAGAGGCAGGCAGAGAGAGGAGAGAGGAGGAAGCAGGCTCCCCGCTGAGCAGAGAGCCCGATGTGGGCCTCGATCCCAGGACTCTGGGATCATGACCTGAGCCGAAGGCAGCGGCTTTAACCCACTGAGCCACCCAGGCGCCCCCAAATCCACTATTTTAATTGGAACCTCTCAAAAACCTTATTTGTACTGCCCTAAGCCAAGAATGATTTTACATTTTTGAAGGGTTGTAGGAAAAGAATATGTGACAGAGACTGTGTGTGGCCCACAAAGCCTAAAATATTTACTATCTGGCCCTTTAGAGAAAAAGTTACCTTACCCTGTCCTTGTTATAAAGTTTCTGATTTCCTTTAATAAGGCTGTTTCTAGACTACTACTTTACTCCCACTAAGCTTCAGTTTGTAATCTTGGAACTTCCTGAAACTCTGGGGTTTTTTTGTTTGTTTGTTTTTAAAGATTTTATTTATTTATTAGACAGCACAGGTGGGGTGAGGGCAGAGGGAGAAGCAGACTCCCTGCTGAGCAGGGAGCCAGATACAGGGCTTGATCCCCCTCTAGGATCATAACCTGAGCCAAAGGCAGATGCTTAACTGACTGAGCCACCCAGGTGCCCCTGAACCTCTTTGTTTTAATTTAGTCTAGTGCATAAAGTTATGACTAAGAATTGGTAGGTTATACTCAATTATCAGAGATAGGAGACTTTTAATGTAAAATCTCAAAGAGTAGGATAAGCAAAATGTTGAAGAAATAAGTCACGGAACTTACTATATATATATATATATATATATATATATATATGGATGCATTGTTCTTTGTCTTGTCCTATAAGTGCAGAACTTTGGCATGTATACTGTGAAGAATGGGGAAAGGGGCAGTTGTTATTTTGACAACAGGCTCAAGTCATATATATATATATATATATACATTTAAAGATTTTATTTATTTATTTGACAGAGATCACAAGTAGGCAGAGAGGCAGGCAGAAAGAGGAAGAAGCAGGCTCCCCACTGAACAGAGAGCCCGATGTGGGTCTCCATCCCAGGACCCTGAGATCATGACCTGAGCCAAAGGCAGAGGCTTAACCTACTGAGCCACCTAGGTCAAGTCATATTTTAAATGAGTCATTTTCATCAGTCTTCTCTGTAGTTTAGAAGATTTGTAAATCATAACTGCAGAATAATTTTGGTTTTAGACAGGAAGCTGTTCTAGCCAGTAATACACATACATGTATAAGTGTGTGTGTTTACACACATGTATAAGTGTGTGTATTTTTTAACTTTTAGAAAAATTGTATTTTTCTACCTGATACCAGAAATGAGAGGGAGAATTAATGTAAGCCACATGTCAGAGTGGGAGAACAGGGTTACATTGTTATAGGAAAAAAAAAATGTCTTTAAGTTCTGGCTGCCAAAAAACTCAGTTATGTTTAGTCTTAATTGTATGAGCAGTCTCATCACAGATTTCTTGTATAATTATCTTTCTTTCTTCTAAATGGTATTTTGTTTTTAGCATTTATCACTGTTATTCTTTTAATATGTGTATTCCAGAATTGTTTCTGTGACTATACAGACCCATGCTCACTTTAAAAAAATAGGATCATATGCTACACCTTGTTTTCTAATTTAGAGATTTTGGAGTCAGCTTAAATTCCAATATAGGCCTCATTACTTTATAATTTTTTCCTTTGTAATATGGGGATGATACCTAATCAATGGATTATTATAAGGTATAAATGAAGATTCGTAAATCCACTTGGCTGCTAAGTAGTGTTTGGTGCACATTAAGGGCTTTAGAATCAATTTTTAGATGTAAAATAACTAGTTTCAAAATATGTTTTTAATGTTGCTGTTGCCAGACTGCTCTTCAGAAAAACATCAATTTACACATTTACCAACAAATAGTGTTCCTTAACGGTATTATTATTCTAATTTTTGCCAGCCAGGTGAGCAAAAAACTGACAAAACTAAAGGAATTCAATAAATCCACAAGTGAGATAAGAGATATTTTATTTTATTTTATTTTATTTTATTTTTTTAAAGATTTTATTTATTTATTTGACACAGAGAGAGAGAGATCACAAGTAGGCAGAGAGGCAGGCAGAGAGACAAGGAGAGGAGGAAGCAGGCTCCCCGCCGAGCAGAGAGCCCGATGCGGGCCTCGATCCCAGGACGCGGAGATCATGACCTGAGCCGAAAGCAGCGGCCTTAACCCACTGAGCCACCCAGGCGCCCAGATAAGAGATATTTTAGCATACCTTCTCTGTGTAATTAGTAGAACACTAAGACAAAAAAAATCAGATTTGAACAACATAAATAACAAATGAATATAATTGACATGCATAGAACATTTCACCCAGCACTTGCAGAATACAGATTTTTCCCAGTGCCTGTGGTTGTTTTCCCCAAATTGACATATGCTGGACCATAAAAAACATGGAAATAATTAATTCTAGAATGTGTGCTCTAACATGTTGGAATTAAGCCAGAAATTAATTACAAAAAATAAGTAGAAAATTGTCAGCTGCTAAACAATATACTCCTAAGTATATAACCCAGGAATTAAAGAAATAGCATGCAACTGTTTTGAACTGAGTGACGAAAATATGATATAATTTAAGGGATATATAGGTAAGTCGTAGTTAAGTGCAGAGCCTTAAAATGTGTATGTTGAATAAAGGATAAAAATAATTGAAAGGACTTCTGGGTAGAGATGGATGCGTGAAGGATGCATTTATTCCCCTCCAAGCCCACCAAGATGATAATAAAGGTTATTTTTAAAAGATTTGTACTACACAGGTAAAGAGAATGGAAGAAACAATACAGTTTGGAAGCTGGAAATCAAACAGATTGATAGTAACTTCCTAGTAGACTTAAAAATGTTCAATCCTAAACTGAAAGTAGGAGAAATGGAAAAGAATACTCAGGCTTATGAATTGGCAGCATCAGATACTTTTGTTGAAGAAAGTGAGAGTGTTGCTAAAAATAGATTGCTTGGAAGTCTGTTTAAGTAGTAGCTCAGTCATAATAGCTGAAAGGTAGAAGCAAACCAAATGTCCATCAGCTGATAAATGGGTAAATAAAATGCAAATGCAGATAATGGAATACTATTTGGAATAAATCGAATGAAGTTTTGGTATGTATATGTATTTTAACATGAATGAATCTTGAAAACATGCGAAGTGAAAGAAGCCAGTCACAGAAGACCACAGATTTATGATTCCGTTTGTATGAAATGTCCAGAAAAAGCAAATATATAGAGACAGAGTAAATTAATGTTGCCTAGGGCTCGGAGTAGGAGAGATTAGAAGGAAATGGGAAATACTGCTCAAGGGTACGGGTTTCTTTTTGGTGGGATAAAGATGTTCTAAAATTGTGGTGATTGTGGTACAAGTCTGTAAATATACTCGAAGCCATTGAATTGTACACTTTAAACGAGGCATTTATATAGTATGTGAGTTATATCTCAGTAAACTATTAACCCCCCAAAAGGAAAAAAAAGCTGCTCAAACCTAGATCTCTTCATCAATTTGTATAGCTAAGTCCCTGCCCTCTTTATTGCCCCAGCAAAAGCCTGAAGACTTATCCTCTGAGAGGACAAAACAGTGTTTCTGAGAAGAGGGGTGGGCACTAGACATAATCGAAGACCAGGTGTCCTATAGAAAACATCTGAATTAGGTAAATGTACTCAACGTTGGGAGTTTTGCTAAGGCCTCTTCTATATTGCTACCAGGATTCTGACACTCAGGTAGCAACTTAGAAGATACTTAACTGTCCCAAAGGGAAAAATTGTAAGTTACTCACAATCAGCTTTTAGGGCCCTACTTTTATTTTTTTTTAATCATTAAACATTTATTGAGCAACTACCAAATGTAAACCTTATCCTAAGTGCTGTGGGGGATATCAAGAAAGAGAAGACTCTTGTTTTGCAGGAATTCATAATCTAGCATTCATTAAAGAGTAGTCCTAAGAAATATACTGACAAAACCAGGTTTAAGAGACGTCTTACCAGAAGTGCTCAGTAAATAATTGGGGTGGATGGAAGGCAAGTGAGGCCCAATCAGTCAGGTAAGTATTATGAAAGAAATGATATTTCGTGGGGCACCTGGGCGGCTCAGTCGTTGGGCGTCTGCCTTCGGCTCAGGTCATGATCCTGGGGTCCTGGGATCCAGCCCCGCGTCGGGTTCCCTGTTCGGTGGGAAGCCTGCTTCTCCCTCTCCCACTCCCCCTGCGTGTGTTCCCTCTCTCGCTGTGTCTATCTCTATCAAATAAATAAAATCTTTAAAAAAATGATATTTCATATATTAGTAAATTTTCTATAAATTCACTTGCTGACTATCTAGGCTGATGATATCCATACGTACAATGAGGACTTCCACATTTTCCATTAACTTTATATTTTCGAAATTAACAGTTAAGTCTTCCATTACCTAGGGGGTCATCCCCACCAATTTATCACTTAAAATACATGGATCAGGACACTCTAGAAACACTCCTTTGGCCACTGGATTCTCAATTTGTCTTACATCCAGCTAAATAAGAGTCTTTCGCTGTAGTAGCAGGCAGTAATCAACTATGACAGGCACCCTGTCCTAAAATGCTACTCCATCACTTAGATTTTTCCCTGGTCTGGACACTTTTTTAGAGCTTGATCTCCATACTGGAATAGGATTTCTACCATCTGATCTTTAACCCCAGCCTTTGCTTACTGGTATACCCTGATAATCCCACTACTGCTTTTGCTTTTCCTTCATGGAAAGACCATGCAAGAACCAAGGCTTCTGTAAGACAATCTTATTTCAGGAGATGATCTGCTCTCTCTTTCCACCTTCTCGGTATCATCACATAAACGGATATTGTCCCCAAATAAAAGATTTGGCAACCATAACTACTGGTGGATTGATAAGTGTTCTCTCTCACCAAAGGCAGTTTCTAGCTAACATTTCCTCCAGTGGCTAGTGTTTTGAAGTGGCTGCTGTTACAGACCAACCGAACTTCTGAGATCTCCAGTGTTTCCAGTTCCTCTTTAGTCTGCTGATCAATCATGTACAACTTGCACACACTGTCCAAGAGCACAACTGTACATGAGTTTATCCAAGGAAAGTTGATGAGGTCATAGTATAGGTGAAGATGCTTTTGTTTATAAGTAAGTTGTATTGCTTCAGGTTCATCTTTTAACCAGTAGCAAATGAGTAACATCTCTGCAGAAATCAAGCATGGGATTCACATAATTATGCACTGCCACAGAGTCCCAGGCCAGCAATCGAACGCCAGGAGAATCTGTCCATAGGGAAAAGTCATCTACATTTTCAAGGATTGTTTCAATACAATGACCAGTATCTTTGTTAAGAATGTCAAGACCAAGGAAAACTGTGTGATGGGATAATCTTTCAACTTAAGCTTAGAATGGGAGGCTCAATACAGCAAACTTCACCCTTGGAACCACTGAACAGACCCTAGATTCACATGTTCTCACTCCGGTCACTCTCTTAAATGGCAATTCAAGGGGTGCCTGGGTGGCTCAGTTCTGTTAAGTGTCTGCTATCGGCTCCCATCATGATCCCGGAGTTCTGGGATTGAGCCCTGAGTTGGGCTCCCTGCTGAGGGGAAGTCTGGTTCTCCTTCTCTTTCTGCCCCTCCCTCCTCTCCTCCTCCTTTCAGATAATAATAATAATCTTTAAATGGCAGTTCAAAAACAGAACCTCTGCTGTCATTGTAAATTATGAGTTCTATCATCTGTGAACTTAATGTGCAATGTTGCTATTCCTAGAGGATGAGCATCTCTTACTGATTTTAGAAGTTTTCCACTGGCCAAATCCCACTTCATGATATGTCCTTTAGCAAAGCCACAGAGAAGTCTTGAGTAGTCATTGTTGATACTGAAGGCAGAGATGGCTCCATACTGACTTCCAACACTAGTGTTACCCAGACAGTTACAAAGCTGGATTCTGATCACATGTTAAAGCCAATCCAGGAGATGTACCGATGGCTATTAGACTGGACACTGCAATTGCAGTAGACAGGCCAGCATCCAGTTTGTCAGCTGCAGACACTATCTGGTTAGAAATTCCCTTCAAAAGTGAATGTTGTGTAACTGATGGAGTGAAAAAGAATCTGGTAATTTCTTCCTTTTTAAGTTGGTCCTGTCTCCACTATCTGATCTTGCCACAGACGAATTATCATAGGAGTGAGAATCAATAGTATCAATTTCTAACAGTGTAGGATCCTCAAGAACAAAAGGCTCCTCTTCATCATCAATCTGAGTATGCTTTCCAGTGTTGGAGGAGTATCACCTTGAGGAATATCAAACTCCTTGTCAACAGTCAGATCATTTTTGAACTCTAGTTCCTTGTCTAGATCTATGTAAGAATTTTGAAAGCAAAACTTCAAGATTGAAAGACTTATTCAGCTCTTCTTCAACAGTCTTGGCACAGAGGCTCTGTTGCACATTGGCTCTGTTGCACATTTTTGTGGTCTGGTTCATTTTCCATATTTACTTTTAATAATTGTAATTCAACCCAAGCAAGTTTTTGTTTGTTTTGATTTTTGGCCTTAGATCATGATGACCTGAATGATGATCTCTGTGCTTGCAGCCATTCTAGCCCAGGACCTTTTACTTTATTTGGTTTAAGTAATCTCTGTGTCAAACATGGGGCTTGAACTCACCACCCTGAGATCAAAAGTCACATGCTGTACTGACTGAGCCAGTGAGGCTGCCCCTAGGGCCCTACTTTAAGTATGAGCAGACAATCAAGGATCACCAGGGTTCAGGAGGAAAGCTTTTCATACAAGAGACCAAATAATAATAATAATAATAATAATAATAATAATAATAATTTTCCAAATAAAAAAGAATTCTTGAAAATTAGAACATAATAAGGAAAAACACTCCATAGAAGAAAGGAAGTTAAAGTAGAGGAAAATATGGAAAGTAGGTTATAAAAAGATAAAAGGTCGGTCCGTGAGGTTAGCTTTATCTAACAGAAGTGCCAGTGAGACCAGAGAAAAGAGTGGAGAAGAAATATTAGTGAAACAAGAAAAGTCCCCAGAGTTGAGGAACGTCATTTTGCGGATTGAGAGGCCCTTGGGTACTCAGGAAGACGGATGAAAACAAATGCATATTCTCAGTCTGGGACTAGTCAAGATAATGGAGATCACACCACCTATTATAACAGAATTTAATACAAAGAATTGTTTAGCCATGTTATGGGTTGAATTATGTCACCCCAAAAAGGTGTGTTGAAGTCCTAGCCCTCCAGCACCTCAGAATGTGACCTTATTTGGAAATAGAGTCTTTATAGAGGTGATCAAGTTAAAGTGAGGCCAGCAGAGTGTGCCCTAATCGAATATGACTGGTATTCTTTAATAGTGGATGAATTTAGACACAAATTTGGACACAGACATAGAGAGAAGATGGCCATCTGTAAGCCAAGGAATACCTGAGGCTACCAGAATCTAGGAGAGAGGCCTGGAACAGATTCTTCCCCAGTGCCTTAGAGAAAGCATTGCCAGTGTCTTGATTTTGGACTTCTGGATTCCATAACTGTGAGATAAATTTTTGTGCTAAGCCAATGCAGTTTGTGTTTCTTTGTTACAGCAGCCCTCAGAAACCAATACACTTGATAATTGGAGAAATGAAAAGTCAATAAGGGAGCACTCAGGTTTCTTAGAGGTAGTAACTATAGGAAGTAATTACTAGCCCCTAGGGCTGGGAGAGCAAAGAAAAGATACTAGGATTATTTAGAAGCATGAAGAGTGGGCCCAAGGATCTCAAACTCAGACTTCTGCTTGCTCAGAAAGTAAAGGTATTTTAGGAGACTTGATGAGGCTGGTCTGAATGGCAGGAAAAACAAAGAAGCAAAAAATTGCTAACTGGAGTCAGCTGCTGGTGCTGTAATCTTTGCTATTGCCAGAGTAAAGGTTGTTGGTTGATGGTTGATGCTGACCTGAAGGAGTATCTCCCTGTTCCCTTCTTTAGTCTTCCAGTGTCTTTCTTGTGACCCTTAGATGATTCTCCAAGTCTAACAGGGAGTCAGCTAGCAAAGGAGAAATCTGACTTATAGGGTCCCAGTCCCCCACTGTTACAAAGAAGAGTAGAGAAGTAAGTTTGAAGCAAGGGACAATAACTAAGTAGTACACATAGACACTGAGGTATGTCCTCCTGAAAGTTTGAAATACATAAGACAAAGATCCTTTAAACTTCCAGAAGTAGGGGGAAATGGGTCACATTATAGAGATTGAGTATTCTCAGCTGCAGCCTCATAAGCTAGAAGATAGTGGTGCTCTCAAAATCTGAGGTAAAATGATTTCCAAGCTAGAATTCTTTTCCCAGCCACAATTTTTATTTTTATTTTTTAAAAATATTTTATTCATTTATTTGAGAGAAAGTGAGAGAAGGAGCAGAGGAGAGAGGGAGATGTAGACTCCTTGCTGAGCAGGGAGCCTGATGTAGGGCTTGATCCTGGTCTTGAGGTTCATGACCTGACCTGAAGGTAGATGCTTTATTGAGCCACCCAGGCACCCCAAGCCAAATTTTTAAGCATAAGTTTAGAGTGTAGACGTTTTCAGACTTGCAAGGTCTCCGAAAGTTTTTCTTCCTTACTTACTTTTTCAGAAAGCTATTGTGTTATTTGCTCCACCCACAAAAGGAAGGAGAAAACCTCCATAAAAGAGAAGGTAAAAGATACAGAAAACAGGAAATCACATTCTAGAGAGACAAAGGGCATCCCTAAGGTCATAGTAAAAAGGACTCCCTAAATGCTGATTATCTAATTAAAGAGCAATGAGTCCAGATTTGAGCAGTGAAAAGATGTTTCAAGTTTTAGGACATTGAAATGAATAGAATACCTAGTATCTGTATATCTAATTTAGGCAATTGGCAAAAAAAACAAAATAAAACCCAAAACAACAACAACAAAAAAAACTGAATTAGTAATATCTTTCATTTGCTTAGCTTTCTATAATGGCATTTTAGAACTTTGTCCTGGAATTATTTTTCTCTTTTACTCTTTCATAGGTAATTTCGTTTGGTCCTATGATTTTAAAAGTATTGATAGGGGAATGCTTCACAAATTTATGGCTCTAGGAAAGATCTCTGTACCATTTTACATTCCTACCAACAGTGTGCAAAGATTCTCATTTCTCCAAATCCTTACCAACCCTTGTTTTTTCCTCTCTCCCTTTAGGGTACTAACCCATTGTGGTTTTTATTTGCATTTTCCTAATGATTAGTGATGTTGAGCATCCTCTGCTATGTTGGCCATTGGTATATCTTTGGAGAAATGTGTATTTAAGTTCTTTGTTTTTTCATTGGGTGATTGTTGAATCTTAACTGATTTTTAAATTTCTGTTGTTTTTTTCTTTCCTTTTGACTCATTCTTGATAGAGCAGGCAGAGAAATGTTTTTAAGATTTCTGTATTAGTGATGGTATGCTAACAGCCCTAAATAAGCAACAAATCTTAGTGGTTTAACACAATGGAAATTTATAATACTTATAGCCCAGTGCATGTGTGTGATGGAGTAGGAGTTGGGATACCTCTGTTTCATGCAGTCATTCATGGACACAGGCTCTTTATCCTCTTTTTCTTTTTCTTTCTCTCTCTCTCTTTCTTGTTTTTATTTAGTAGGCTCCATGTTGCTTGTAGAGGCCAACATGGGGCTCGAACTTAATAACCCTGAGATCAAGACCTGAACTGAGATCAAGAATTAGACACATAACCACTCGAGCCATGCAGGTGCCCCTCCTCTGTCCTTTTTGTCATCACTGTTATCGCCATGTGGCTTTTGGGGTTGTTTTGAAAAGAGAAGATGGTATGGAAGAAGCTTTTAGACCCAGGCTGGAAGTAGCATATATCACCTTCACCCACATTCCATTGGTCACGACTGAGTCACATGATCCCACCTAACTACATGGGTGGCTGGAAGATACAGTAAAGCCGTGTGCTGATGAAGGAGAGAACACAGACCTTATGGAGCACCAGCAGTCTCTTACGCTGTTTACTGGATTAGAACTCCCTACTTAAAACTCTTTAAAGACTTTTTTTTTTTAATACATGGAATAAAATTGGCCTGTGTCTGTTTCATCCTTACTTTGTATCACTTTCTCCTTTATCATTCTCAAGCCACATTAGATTATGTCATTTCCCAAAACATGCCATGATTTTTCCTTCCTAGAACGTATGTGTTTTGTGGTTTCCTTTGCTTGGACAGCTCTAAATATTTACATGATTGCCTCCTTTTCATCTTAAAATGTCAACTTAAAATCCGTCTCTAACTCAAGTATCTAAAGTAGCCCTCCTATTCTCTTTTTTGAAAGCAGTGTGTTTATTACAATCTATAATTTTTTTATTTGAACATTTTGTTTGCTTTTGCTTCTCTTCTAGAAGGTGGTGTCTCTCTTTCTCACTGTTCTGTCCCTGCTGCACCCAGTCAGTACTTAGCATATGCTAGTCATTTTGTAAGTGTGTTATATGAATGAAAAACTATTTATTATACACAAACTGAAATAGAGAGACTAGAGTGAATAATAACCAAGAGCTCTTATGGTAATTTAGTTGAATTGTTGAGGGTTTCGGTTTTAGTGGATGCAGTATCAGTGGAACAGAAAAGAATGAATGAGGGACATTTTAAAGGAAAATCCAACACAAATTGCTGTGTGACTTAAGCAGGGAGTCTGGGAGAATGAGGTGATAGTAGTTTGTGATTAACAGGGATTAGTAAGGAGAGGTTAACCATAAAAATGGATGATCTGTTGAGAAGAGAGGGTATACATTGAGAAGAATAGATGACTCAGGGGAGAAAAAAGAGGAGCCACAAATGGAGACCAGGAGGAGTGGGTGGAGAGGAAGGAAGAGAACCAGTTGAGTATAGGCTTAAGGAAACCAGCAAAAGAGTTTTAGAAAAGAGGGATGGTTAGCTTGGCTGCTTCTAGTATGGCTATTCCTTGTGATATGTATTTGAAGGTTCTGAAGTGTTACCTTTCATGAAGGTAATAAAATGGCAATATTAATATCTGCTTCATAAGATTGTTGTGAGGATTTTTAACATATTGTATTAAAAGCACTTAACATGCTTAGTGTACTTTGTCCAGTAAACACTTCTGAAGTGAAATACAATGAGACAGTACAGTTAAGGATTAAGGAGGTATTAAGTTAGGCATTAAGGAGTTTGTGGTGGGAGAAAAGGCTTCTGGTTTTTTTTTCTTAATTAAAGATTTATTTATTTATTTATTTATTTGACAGAGAGAGAGAGAGAGAGAGAGAGAGAGAGAGAGAGAAGAAAGGGAACACAAGCAGGGGGAGTGGGAGAGGGAGAAGCATGCTTCCCACCCAGCAGGGTGCTCGATGTGGGCCTCAATCCGAGGACTCTGGGGTCATAACCTGAGCCGAAGGCAGATGCTTAATGACTGAGCCACCAGGTGCCCAGGCTTCTGGACTTATGTAGCAACTTTTATTGAGAGGTATGTTCTTTTTAAATGTTATAGTTACAGTAAGTTAGAATTGTACTAAAAGCTTATATAGAGATAACATTAATGAATTTTTACTGAAGTAATTGTAGTAGGAATTTTCTGATCTGAAAGTATGCAGAATCAGCAAAACAATGGCAGTTCATGGGGTACATGGGTGGCTCAGTTGATTAAGCGTCTGCCTGCGGCTCACGTCATGATCCCAGGGTGCTGGGATCAAGCCCGGTGTCTTCTTCCTCTACCCCTCCCCCTGCTTGGGATCTCTCTTTCTCATTCTCTCTGTCAAATAAAATCTAAAAAAAACCCAAAAAAACAAAACCCCCAGAAACCAATGGCAGTTCATCTGTTTATGCTTCTTAACCATAACCTCCTACTGAATCTTATTCCAGAAGCATTTATAATGCATATGACCCTTTGAAAGTCATTGTCCTTTAAAATAGTTTGAGTAAATTATTATTTAACGTTGAAATGAAATAAAAATATATTTAAATTGGAAGCATAGTTTAATATGTCAGATTGCATTAACACCAACTTAAAGCATCGGTTTTTTTGGTAGTGGAATTTGGTTTTGGAGAGTATGGAGAAATTCCAGTTGCCACAGGCTTCTGTCTCCAGGTAAACAAGTATGAGCATCATTAGCACACAGGAAAGTGTGAGCTTTCTTGCATTCCTTTTTATTCTCATCTTTTAAAGTTTCCTCATCTTTTTGTTTAGGGAACTTTGGTGGGTTAGCTGAGTAGAGTTTGGTACTGGTTCATATCTTGTATGATCAGTCACTTTTTTCCTAAACATATATTATAATGGAAAACAATAAATTATTGTTGCCTTTCTCATGATCATTAACAGTCTAAGTAAGAATAGAACTTTGAAATAAAGGATAAGGTAAAAAGTCAGGCAGATAAGGAAAAAAGACACCAAAGGAGAGAAAAAGAAGTTGAGAGGTGATTGGTGAAAAGAGCTACTTAAGTTTATTTTTCCCTTATGTCAGGTTTCAGCTGGCAGTGAATTACAGTTGAAAATTGCTTTGTCACCCAAATGTCCATCGATAGATAAATGGGTAAAGAAAATGTGGGGTGCGTGTGTGTGTGTGTGTGTGTGTGTGTGTGTGTGTGTGTGTGTGTGTATGATGGAATATTATCCAGCCATTAAGAAAGAAGGAAATCTTGCCATTTGTAATAATATCAATGGGGCTAGAGAGTATAGTGCTAAGTGAAAAAAATTCAGAGAAAGACAAATACCATATGATTTCACTTACATGTGGAATTTAAGAAACAAAATAAACCAGCAAAGGGAAAAAATGCCCAAACCAAGAAACAGACTCTTCACTCCTGAGAACAAACTGATGTTTACCAGAGGGGAGATGGGTGGGGGGACTGGTGAAATAGGTGATGGAGATTAAGGAGTACACTTCTAGTGGTGAGCAGTGGATGATGTATGCAATTGTTGAATCACTATATTGTATACCTGAAGCTAATTTTACACTGTATGTTAACTGTACTGGAATTAAAATAAATTGCTTTGTAAGTAGCATATAATTGATGACTATTAGGTTATTTGCTACCTGGGAGAGACATAAATTCTGCATTGTAAAATTCAGAGTAATAGTCACTGAATTTATATCCATACAACTGGTGGTGGAATTTTTAGCATCAGGTAGGAGGGTAAGGGGGGGAACGACCACCATGTAGCATATACTACACTAAGTGTTTTATGTATTCTTTAATTTTCATAGCCACCCTGTAGGTAGGTATTACTAAAGTGCAGAATTAAGTAATGTCAGCTCAGTGTCACACAGATAATAAATGGCAGAGCAAGAATTTTATTTATTATTTTTTCAGAACAAGAATTTAAACTGTGGTGTTTCTTTTTTTTAGAGCAAGAATTTAAACTGGTGGTTTTCTCTCTCTTTTTTTTTTTAAGATTTTATTTATTTATTTGACAGAGAGACACAGCAAGAGAGGGAACACAAGCAGGGGGAGTGAGAGCAGGGAACCTGATGTGGGGCTCGATCCCAGAACCTTGAGATCATGACCTGAGCTGAAGGCAAATGACTGAGCCATCCAGACACCCCTAAACTGTGGCGTTTCTATCCTCTCGTAGTTGTTATCTTTTATTCATCCCTTTACTTTATTTTACAATACCATTCAGTCATTTGTTGGCTTAAAGAAAAAAAAAAAGCTCTATTGAGTTACACTTCACATACTGTACAGTTCACCCATTTAAATTATATGATTCAGTGCCTTTTAGTATTTTCAGAGTTTTGCAACCGTCATCACAATTTAGAACATTTTCATCACCCCCTAAAGAAACCCCATTCCTGTTAGTCATCACACTCTAGCCCAAGCCCTAAGCAACCTTTAGTCTACTTTCTGTCTCTATGGGTTTGCTCATTATGGACATTTTGCATAAATAGAATCCTACAATATGTGGTCCTTTGTGACTCGCTTCTGTCCTTTACCATATGTTTTTAAGGTTCATCCATGTTAAAGCCTGTATCAGTACTTCAGTCCTTGTTATTGCTGAATAAAATTCCATTGTATGGATGTACCATATTTTATTTATCCATTTATCAGTTGATGAACATTTGGGTTGGGTTCTCCCTTTTGTCTATTAAGAATAATACTGCTATGAACATTTATTTTTTTTATTATGGTAGAATATACATAACATAAAATTGACCATTTTAACCATTTTAAAGTGTATAGTTCTTTGCCTTTAAGTATATTCACACTGTTGTGCAACCATCACCACCATTTATTTCCAGAACTTTTTCATCTTCCTCAGTGAAATTCTGTCCATTAAACACTAAGTTTCTATTTCATTCCTCCAGCCCTCCTGGCAATTGCCATTCTGTTTTCAGTCTCTATGTATTTGACTACTCTAGGAACCTTACATAAATAGAATCATACAATATTTGTCCTTTTTTAATTGGCTTATTTAACTTAATGTAATGTCTTCACAGACATACACATGTTGTAACATGTGTCAAAATTTCCTTCTTTTTTAAGACTGGTAACATCCTGCTGGTTGTATATATCATATTTTATTTACTTATACATCTGTTGATGGACAGTTGGTTGCTTTTTCACTATTGTGAATAATGGTGTTCTGAATATGGGTGTGTAAATACTCAAGACTCTGCTTTAATTTTTTGTTTTGTTTTGTTTTTTATTTTTTATTTTTTATTTATTTTTTTGCTAGATCATATAATAATTCTGCTTTTGATTTTTTGGGGAAAGGCTAAACTGTTTTCCGCAGTGCCTGCACCATTTTACATTCCTATCAGCAGTACACAAGGGTTCTGATTTCTCTATGTCTTCTAATACTTATTTTCTGTGTTTTGATAATAGTTGTCCTAATGTGTATGAGGTGTTATCTCATTGTGGTTTTGATTTGCATTTTCTAAATATGATTAGTGATGTTGAACACCTTTTTTGTGCTTATTAGTCATTTGTGTATCTTGTTTGGAGAAATGTCTGTTCAGGTTCTTTGCCCATTTTTATTTTTTTTATTTTTTTTATTTTTTTTTTTAAAGATTTTATTTCTTTATTTGACACAGAGAGAGAGAGATCACAAGTAGGCAGAGGCAGAGAGAGAGGAGGAAGCAGGCTCCCTGCTGAGCAGAGAGCCCGATATGGGCCTCGATCCCAGGACCCTGAGATCATGACCTGAGCCGAAAGCAGAGGCTTTAACCCACTGAGCCACCCAGGCGCCCCCTTTGCCCATTTTTAAATTGGGTTGGTTTTTTTGTTGTTGTTGCATTGTAAGAGTTCTTTATATATTCCAGATTTCAATCCCCCATCAGATATATGACTTGCAAATATTATTTTCCATTCCACAATAGTGTCTTTTGATGCACAAAAGAGTTTAATTTTGACGATGTCCAGTTTATCTGTTTTTTATTTTGTTGCCTGTGCTTTTGTGGTCAGATCCAAGAAATTATTGCCAAATCCAATGTTGTGAGGCTTTTGCCTTATTTTCTTCTGTTTTATGCTTGCAGCTTATTTGGGTCTTTGATACATTTTAAGTTATTTTTGTATGTAGTGTAAGGTAAGGGTTCAACTTCATTGTATAAATTTTTATGTGAATATATGTTTTCATTTATCTTGGTTGTGTAACTAGGAGTGGAATTCCTGGGCTATTTGGTAACTTATGTTTAGCCTTTGAGGAACTGCTGAACTGTTTTCCAAAGTGGCTCTACCATTTTACATCCCACCAGAAGTGTATGAGGGTTCTAATTTCTCTATTGCTTTTTGAATCCAGACCACATTACCTCCTCACTGACTTATTTCAAAAATTTCCTTGGCTGGCTTCTTCGGTGATAATCTCACAAGTCTTATCTTTGTCTAGTCCTCTTTCACCAGTTCTTAATGCTATTCATTGTGTCATAAGAGATTTGAGATGAAAGGAGCTACAATCATGGAAGTTAAGCCATTAATTTTTCAGTTGATAGGTAAAATTTGAGAAAGATATTTGACTCAGTTATAGTGACATTGTCAACACTAGATACCCTACTGTGAATGTAGCTTTCATTTTATTAAATTATCGTGTTCCCATTTATGTGTCTAAAACTCTTTACCTGTGTTAACTAGGTCTCTTCCCCATCACCTACCTTAAATTAGTCTAAAAGCAAGGAGTTACGTGCAGGTAATTTATTTAGCAGATGATCCTAGGGAACAAGAATAAGGGACCAGAGTAAAGGAAACAGGGAAAGAAGAAAAGCTAGTACAAGAATGTATTATTGAGTTACTCACTGCTGTGACAACTAAGGCTCAATCCTGGTGGGAACTTCTGAGGATCTAGATGCTCCTCCAGTTGTCTACTTATGGATGGACAGGAGAAACTATTTTTTTTTTTTTTTTTTTTTAAAATTTTTTTTTTTTTTTTTTTTTAAGATTTTATTTATTTATTTCACAGAGGGAGAGAGATCACAAGGAGGCAGAGAGGCAGGCAGAGAGAGGGGGAAGCAGGCTCCCTGCTGAGCAGAGAGCCCGATGCGGGCCTCGATCCCAGGACCCTGAGATCATGACCTGAGCCGAAAGCAGAGGCTTTAACCCACTGAGCCACCCAGGCGCCCAACAGGAGAAACTATTATCTGCTCTTGTTCTCCATCAGTTCACTGTTTCCCTAATGACGTGTAGATTCTTTCACCTTCCCTTTACCACTTTAGGACTCCACACAAGAACCAGACAAGTGAATTGGTTTCTTGTGGTGTCTTACTTTATGGCCTCAAAAAAGCACAGGGCAGAAAGCAAATGAATCCCAGTGGATTCTGTGCCACAGGGGTGAGGGGTGAGGTGGGGTGGGGAATGGTGGAATTAGTTGAAACTTAACCAGAAGCCTTAGCGTTAGCTTATGACAAGTGTGGTCCTCAGAATAATGGTCTCTCAAAGATCCTAATCCTCTAAACCCGTTAGTATGTTACCTTGCATGACAAAAGCGATTTTGTAAATAGTGAGATTTTCCTGAGTGATCTGAGTGGGCCCAGTATAATCACAAAGAACTTTATTTTATAAGAGGTAGGCAAGAATGTTAGTCCAAGAAAGATATGATAATGGAAACAGAGGTCATCATGTGGCAGGGGCCAAGGAATAGCAGCAGCCTCTAGAGGTTGGAATATAGATAAGGAATGGATTTTCCCCTAGAGCTCCTGAAAGAATGCAGGCTTTGATTTTAGTTCTGTAAAACCTGTTTTGAAATTCTTATCTCTAGAACTTTAAGATAACAGATTTGTGTTGTTCTAAGCCACTAAATATGTGGCAATTTGTTACCCAGCAGTAGGAAACTGCTGTTACAGTTAGCATCAAAGGACAGGAGGACAGCATGAAGATGAAATATAAGAGATTTCTGATAGAATCTACCTCTTGCTGTTGGCCTCTCCTTTGATTCTAGCTGTATTAGCTTCCTACTGCTGTTTAGCAAATTAATACAAATCTACTTCTTGCTCTGTTCCGATCTGCTTGGACCCTACATTAATCTAATCCATCAAGTCACTGCAGGCTCTTCAACAGAAATTTAAGAAGGGTTAGTGGTGCAAGCTAGTGCTGCCTGCTGCTGCAACTGGTATTGAAGCAGGAATAAATGTTCATCATTTCCTTCTTTCACCACCCATTCTAGATTTCCCTTATGCTAGGCCAGCAGTGCAGCTGCTTTAGGTTGCTTGTGACTTCTAGACTTTCACCCTTAAGGGATTTGAGCCCTTAGTTCCCTTTCCCTTTTTGGGCCATGGTTGCTGCAACTTCCTGTTTGTTGTAGTACCAAGCATGAAAACACTCTGAGTTCCAGACAGACTGCTCCCTACCCCAACTGTGTACCATTCCTGATGATAATCAGAGTCCGTTACCACTGCTAGTATAGTTTTTCCTTTCTTGGCCTGCTTGTCTATCAGCATGAGGAACCCAGAGTGACCGAGTAGTTTCATACCTTTTAGACTTGGTGGAAGCATTACCTTCAGGACCTCTAATACAGGAGAGGTTTTAAAGCATTAAAATGGGAAACCCAAATTCCACAAGTGAGTTACTGATATTGATGGTTAAAAGAGTCAGTCCAACTTGTGTGCCTTGGTTTCTAGACTCATGCATTCTAGGTATCAGGGATATAACACCATAGCTATTGTTTTAGCACATACCCTGCATCCTAGGAGACCCAATGAGGTGACTGTTTAGCTGAACTTTTATAACATTCCAAACATTCCGTCATTCTGTTAGTCTGACAGTTTCCTCATGATGTAATATGTGTAGGACCAGCGGATGCCATAATCAGGTACTTCACCATTAAATACATGTTTTGGTTTGGGTTGATGTCAAGATGGATTTTGGTAAGCATTTTGAAGCTGTTGGTTGATGGTGCTGGGCAGAGGTACTATGAATGTTGAGGGACATTTTGGACGGGAATGCAGTCCCATTTAAGTAAGTGTAAATTCTGCTGCCTTTCGGAATGCAAGAGTCCCAATCCCATCCTGCCACCTGTTCAGCTCTGTGTCTGATAAGTTGCTGTTGGTATTCTGCAATGATCCTAATCCTGCTAGAAATTAGTCAGTTTTAGCAAGACTTTTTTATTATATTTTTCAAAAGTAATTTGATGTTTTCGATAATAGGGAATCTGATGACCTCAGGAGTTTTAAATTTTAATATGGTCAGCTAATCTTTCATATTTCATTTATAAGGAATTCAAGAAAAGGTAAATTATAGTGACAGAAAACCCATCAGTAGTTGCCAGTGGGGAGAGAATTGGCTGTAAAGGGGCATAGGGGAACTTTTTGGGGTGATAAAAATGTTTTAGAGCTTGATTGTGGTATTGGTTACACAATTTTATACATTTGCAAGACTCATTAAACTCTACACTTAGAATCAGTATAAATTATGTCTCACAACTTATTTTTAGAAGAGGATTTAATGTACCTATTTGTTAATCTTTTCCATATTAGTTTGTTTTTTCCTTTATAGTTAATTTTTGATTTCTAGATTTGAGAAACTCTTTTTCCCTTCTCTGGGATTTTTTCCCCCTGATTTTCCCATTATATTAATTTCTGTTCTTTATTTCCCTTATTGTCTTGAAATATACCCAGGATTTGTTTTAATCAGGTAGAATAGTGGAAATGACTGTCAGAAGGAAAAAGGTTTTACTCACAGTTCCCTTGGGGAAGCACCAAGGTTGGTGAGAAAGCAGACGGAGCAATGGAAAAGCATGTCCAGAGCCTTTATTGTGGTTAAATGGGAAAGAATTGATGAGGCAGGATAGGCAAGCCTGAGCAAGTTGAGATTTGGATAGTTTGAAAAATTTATAGTTCTGGATGACACGGGTAGTGTTTAGTTTTCTAGTACCTGGCCACAGGATGAGTTAGAACAGTGGGCATACCTGTTTGGTATGTGAGAATTTTTTGAAAGGAGATGATGGTTAGGGGGTATAGGCTTTGGATAGGTGTATCAGAGATGTGCCCTCAGGCAAGTTATTTTTGTATCTCTAGGAATTAGGTAACCCTGGGAAGGACAGTCCCTTCTTGGGTCTAAAGGGTCCTGTCATTGGTAGACCATCATAAATATAAATCATAAATCATAAATATAGAAAAATTTTAAAAACATTAATACACTTATGCTCTCTTTTGGTTAACTTGATTGCTTTTTTCTAGTTTCTTGATTAAAAATGTTAATTAAGGGGTATCTGGGTGGCTCAGTTAAGGGTCCAACTCTTGATTTCAGCTCAGGTCATGACCTTGGGGCTGTGAGCCCTACATCGGGCTTTGTGGGAAGTCTGCTTGAGATTCTCTCTTTCCTTCTTCCTCTGCTGCCCCCTTTTTGCTTTCATATGTGCTTGTATATGAGCATGCTATCTCCATCTCAAATAAATAAATCTTTAAAAAATGTGTTAGTTAAGCATATTCATTCTTAGTGTTTAGTTATAAGTGCAACAAGGCTATATTTTGAGCTGAACTCCACATTTTGATAGTGTAGTACTTTTATTGTCACTCACTTCTTTATAATTTCCATTGTGATGTTCTTTGTGTTTGTTTAGGAGTCCATTTTTAAGTTTCTTAACATTTAAAAATGTTTTATTGGGAATTGCAACATTATATTGTGGGCAGAGAGTGCACTATTAGGTATAAGTTCTTTGAAATTATTTTGTGTCTTTGACTCTTAATTATCAATTTTTGAAAATGTTTCAAGTGTACTTGAAAATAATTATATCCTTTTTTTTTTTTTAATTGGAAGGTTCCCTATGTACCTGTCAGATTAAACTTACTAATTTTGCTGGTCAGGTATTTCTGTATCCTTATTGATGTTTTAACTTCTTGATCTGTCAGTTTTTAATATAACTAAATTAGAGACTCATATAGTGGTTGAAGATTAATTTTTTTCTTGTAATTTTAGGGATTGTATTGAATCTGTAGGTTGCTTTGGATAGTATTGATGTCTTAACATCCTAACAATTTTAAGTCTTCCGTGTGAACATGGGATGTTTTTTCATTTAGTTATTGTGTCTCTTTCCTTTCTTTCCTTTCCTTTTCTTTTCTCTCCCTTTTTTTTTAAATTGAGGTTTGTTTTTAGATCAAGGTTTAGGTTTATAGCAACATTGGAGGAAGATAGAGATTTCCCACATACTACCTATCTCATACATGCAATAGCTTCTTCCATTGTCCACATTCCCCACCAGACTGGTGTGGTACATTTGTTACAACTGATAAACCTACATTAACATATCATAATACCCAAAGTTCATAATTAACATTATGGTTTACTCTTGGTATTGTATACTTACGTCTTCTTTGTTTCAGTAATGCTTTGTAGTTTTCATTGTACAAATCTTTCCCTTCCTTAAATTAAGGTTATTCCTAAGTATTTTATCCTTTCTGATGCTCTTGTAAATGGTCATGTAGTTTAATTAATTTCCTTTTCAGAGTGCTCATTGACAGTGTTTACTGACATTGTTAGTGTTAGAAATGCAGCTGATTTCTGTGTGAGTTTTATATCCTGCTACTTTTGCTGAATTTACACCAGCTTGATTTAGATAACAGAAAAACTTTGCTCCTCAACAACTCCATTCTCACCCTCTTTCAGTTTATTGATGTCACAGAAATACATCCATAAACATTTGTGTGTCCAAACACATAGACTAGTAATTGTGTGGTTTTTAAAAGACATTTATTTTTTATTTGAGAGAGAGTGTGTGCATGTGCAAGCAGAGGTGGGAGGTGAACAGAGGGAGAGGGATAAGTAGACTCTGCCGAGTACGAAGTCTGATGTGGGGCTTGATCTCAGAGCCCTGAGATCATGACCTGAGCCCAAATTAAGATAAGAGTCAGATGCTCAACCAACTGAGCCTTCTAGGCCACCCAGTAATTGGTTTTTTAATGCATTAGTCTCTTACATTGTGTAGAAAGCAAAATGTAGAGTTATAAACCCAAAGTTACAGTAATAGCAACTTTAGGCTAATAACTGTTTTTAAAAGTTGTTTATTAGTGTCTTAAGTCATATAGAAAACAAAAAATAGGGTTACAAACTGAATTTTCAGTAATTCCATCTTTTATGCTCATGTGTTTACCTTTATTGAGCTCTGTATTTCTTAATACGACTTTGAATTATTGTCTAGTATCCTTTCAATTCAACTCAGGAAGTACTTCCTTTACTTTTTTTGCAGGGCAGGTCTAGTAGTAACAAACGTCGTATGCTTTTGTTTATCTGGGAATGTCTTAATTTCTTTCCTCACTTTTGAAGGACAGTTTTATTGAAAATTGGATTTTAGTTGACAGTTTTTTCTTCCAATATTTTGAATATGTCAACCTACATTTGACCCTTGAACAATATAGTTTTGAACTCTGTGGGTCAACTTACATGCAGATATTTTATAGTATACTACTGTAAATATATTTTTTCTTCCTTATTTATTTTTTTAAAAGAGAGAGTGGGGAAGAGCAGAGGAAGAGGGAGAGAGAGAGAGAATCATAAGCTAGGCATGGAGCCTGACAGGGTTCGATCTCACAACCCTGGGATCATGACCTAAGACAAAATCAAGAGTTGGATGTTTAACAGACCCAGGCCCCTAGGCGCCCCCCCCTTATGATTTTTTTAAATAACATTTTCTTTCATCTAGTTTAGTTTGAGAATATAATATATAATATACCAACTATCTGTTGATCAACTGTTTGTGTTATCAGTAAGGCTTCTGGTCAGCAATAGATTATTAGTTGTTAAGTTTCGGGGGAGTCAGAAGTTGTACCTGGGTCAGGGCCCCAATCCCTGAGTTGTTGAAGTGTCCACTGGACTGTCTTCTATCCATCCTTCAATTTCTTTCCCTTTTTTTTTAAAGATTTTATTTATTTATTTGACAGAAAGGGACACAGTGAGAGAGAGAACACAAGCAGGGGGAGTAGGAGAGGGAGAAGCAGGCTTACCGCTGAGCAGGGAGCCCAGTGCAGCTTGATACCAGGGTCCTGGGGTCATGACCTGAGCCGAAGGCAGATGCTTAACAACTGAGCCACCCAGGCGCCTGTACCCTCAAATTTCTAGTGAGAAATTTCTTGGTGATCTTATTGAGGATTCCTTGTGTGTAATGGTTCACTTCACTCTTGTTGCTTTCAAGATTCTCTCTTTGTCTTTCTGTGTTTTCATTGATAGTGTATCTCAGTATAGATCTCTGAGTTTATCCTACTTGGAGTTTGTTGAGCTTCTTGGATGTTTTGTTTGTTTTTTAAAATTTTTATTTTTTTAAGTAATCTCTACACCAAATATGGAGCTCAAGCTCACAGCCCGAGATCTCATGTTTAGTCATGTTAGAGTCTCATGTTTCGCTGACCTTGCCAGCCAGGTGCCCATAACTTCTTAGATGTTTAAATGCATGTGCTTCATCAAATTTCGGACATTTTCAGCCATTGTTTCTTCAAATAATCCCTTTGGCCCTTTAGTCTCCCTCTTATCCTTCTCATACTCCCACAAGGCATCTGTTGGTTCTTTTCCTGATTTCCCACAGATCCTTTATTCTCTGTTTACTTTTCTTAAGTCATTTTCTTTGTGTTCTTCAGGCTTGATAATTTCATTTGCCCTGTCTCCATGCTCTGATTCCTTCTTTCACCTGTTCAAATCTGCCTTTAATTCCATCTGGTGAATTTTTCATTTTTGTCTTAATACCTTTCAGCTGGAGAATTTCTTAGGTTTTTCTATTTCTGTAGATATTACTATTCAGTTCATACAATATTTTCTATACTTTCTTCACATCTTTTTTTATTTGAGTATCTTTAAGATGTTTGCTTTAAGTCTTTGTTTAGTGAGTTTGTTAGCTGTTCTTTCTGCAGGATGATTACTGTTGGTTTTCCCTTTGAATGGGCCATATGGTCCTGTTTCTTTGTATCATGTGTGTGTGTGCGTGCGCGTGTGTGTGTGTCTTTGGTCGTTGAAAACTGGATGCTTGAATCTAATAATGTGGCAAATCTGAAAATCAGATCGTCCCTCTTCCCCCGTTTTACTGGGTTTTTGTTTTTATTGTCATAGGCTGTCTCTTTGCCAGGAATCACTTTGAGGTATAAACTTAAGCTTTCCTCAGCTCATCACTGAGCTCGCACCTTTTTCTGGATACGTGTGGTGATTTTCTTGATTCCCCTATTACTAGTTCTTTATTATCTAGCTCCTGAAAGGAGACAGTTAAAAAAGGCACCAGCCCTTTGGGTCTCCCTCAGCCCAAGGGAGAGGAGCTTACATAATTGGGGTGTGTGTGTGTGTGTGTGTGCGTGTGTGCGCGTGCGCACGCACACACACACACACACATATCAGGGATTGCCTTTTTGTCAGCACCTTAGTGATCAGATGCATCATGCAGCTGTAGAACATAGATTCCTGATATTTGGATGACAAGATCCTTACTGCTCACCTTATCTCCTGCAAGCTGCTCTTCGAACTAATGCACAGCTACCTGGTATGTGCCTGGGGAGTGGAAGATGTGTAGCCATTGCTGAGTTAAGAGCTGAAATTAACCAAAATTTACAGTCCAAGACTTTCTCTGGAAGTTTCAAGTCTTGGAGTAGACTCCAGAGTTCTAAAATAGTTAAATCAGACAGATTCTGCTAGGACACTTGTTGTCTAGGGGAAGAGACAGGTCCTTGGTGCTTCCTACTCCACCATCTTCCCAGAATCTTCTTGTAACTTTACAAAAAAAAGTTTCATTATAGTTTCAAAGAGTTCTTAATCTTTTTCCCGTTGTTTTCCAGATTATCCCTTAAAGCAAATACATTTGAGACCTTTTACTTAGTTTTCAAGTTTAGATAGCAAACACTTGAAGAAGAAACTCTTGTTCCTGATCCTTTTTTTTCCTAAGAAGAAAACTAAATGCTTCCAACTGGAAGACTGGAAGAGTTGTGAGACTGGAAATGGAGAGACCCCTTAAGGAGGCAATTGCTTTTGTTACTACTACTAAGGCAGTGATAGTGAGAGTGGAGATAGATGGATTCATTTGAGTCCTATGAAGGAAGTGAAAAGGACATGACTTGAAATGAGGGGATTGATGTGAGTAGAGGTTTATTAATCCAGATAACTGTATCAATGGTGGTACTATTTACTGAATTATAGAACGCAGAAGCAGAAACTCCTAAGGAAAATGTAGTTAAGTGTGAGGTGCCTATGGGGTAGATAAGTACAGTACTTTAGAAAGCATTTTCACACCTAGGAATTTTAAGTAATAGTGTACTGGTTCCGTTCCCTGTAACTCCTGTAGGTCCTATTGCATGCATAAGCCAAAGGGTAATAGGAAGTACAATAACATGGAGGGCATGAGGGGGAAATAGACTTAAGCACAGCAGTTAATGTGAAAAATACTCAAATGTTATGATTAATTGCATATTAAATATGAGAGTCCAGGTTACCACAAGTTTAGTGTATATATGTTAGAAGAATATGGTTGCTAAATGTGATGATATAATCTAAGCCTTATTTACACTACAGCATGGGGAAATGATAGTTCCACTGTCCCCTATGCTTCGTGTTTTCTTTTGGAAATATATACAACTTGGAGCAACACTTTTAAGAGATACAGTAATTAGAGTCTATTAAAGAGTAAGGACTGGAACACCAAAGGATTAAGATGATGAAAAAATAAGAAAACACAGAAAATAAAATCTGGTTTTATTTAGTCCAGATAATTGAAGGAGATAGTTTTGATGTTGATTGTAGTTTTGATATAACTCGAGACTTTTTGGATATAATCCAATTCAGTTCTCTTATTTTACAAATAAGGAAGTGGGGTTTCAGTTAATATGACATTCCCTGGCTCAGAGTTAATAGCAAGGCAGTTTAATGGCAACCCCAGTTTGTTAAGCATATTTTATCTATAGGAGCAGTGAAGCAGGGCTGGGACTAGAGTGAGGCAGGCAGATTGCCTAGGGTTCAGAATTGAAGGAGGCAGTCACTCTTAGATGCAGAACCTGCACTTGCAAGATCCTTATTTATCAGAGTAATATTTGAAAATGGTTTAAAATGTCGAATAGTCCTAGGAGACACCTCTTAGCCTTGCAGATTAAGGATAGCCTGAGGAAGCTAGATGGAGTGATGATGGTAGAAGAGAATTATCCCCTAAGACCTAGCCCTCTGTATATGGTAATCTTAACAGTTGACAAGTACCTGTGAAGTACTACCTCACTTTTTGTGACAACAGTGTGGGGCGCTCTGTCTTCAGGCCTGGATTGGTTCCTGTACTCTTTTTTTTCCCCCTTCAGTCAGATCTCAGGCTGTAGTTTCCTTTGTGCTTTTGAAGCTGTTTTTATCCACAACCCCTTGGGGGTTCTCTCAACTTGGCTGGTTGAGTTAGAGAATCTAGACATACCTCTCATTCTTTCTCCTTTATAGCTCACACAGCCAAATATGGAAACAATTTGGAGGTAATAGTAACAAAGATGTAGGAGACTAACCCAAATCTTCTGCTTTTACTGTCATGGCCTTTTTCTCTAGTTTCTGACTTCCATTTTGTTTTTGAGCTCCAGTCTCCTTAAGGAAAGGATATGTTTATTTAAGAGGGTACCCCCCGCACTTAGGGGTTAGAGGCTGCTGAATAAAACCCCTACTTCTATGTCTCAGGAAGATGATTTTATGTCCCAGAACCTCAATGGGTGACACACGGAGTATACAAGCTATTCTCTGAATATTAGTGGTTCCCCTTTTTGGCATTACCCTATGTGAGGAGAATAAAACCAGAAAGTACAGCCTTTGTCTTAGAACTAATGGGTATTGATTTGTTGTGCTGCTTCTCTGGATCTGTCCTTTTTATACCTGTTACCTAACTTGCCTCCTTAGGACCATTATATTATTTGTTCTTTAGGCCTTTGGAGTTCAAGACAGGACATTTGTTTTTATATTACATTTTAAAATAGGTGGATTCTGGGAACTGAGAGTTTATAAAGTAAAAAGATGGGTGGTTTTATTGGCTCAGAGGTAGCTAAATGTATATTAAAAGCAGTATATTGGATCTAGTTTACAGATGCAGTTGGCATGGTTTGTGGGGCTGATGGGAGCAGAATAAGTTTAAGATAAGTCAGCATTACAGATGAAGGTATATTAGCAAGAAATAAAACTTTTCCTCCTAGCCTGTAAGCTCTTTCAGGACAGATTTAGTTTTGTAAGCTGGATAGATAGCTCATACTGTGCCTTGTACATAGTAGGGCCCAAAGATGAATAATAAACAAGTTGAAAGCTTGGTAAAGTCAGTTATTTGAGTGTTTATAAGTTCCACATAGTGTTCAGTGTTAGCTTACACTAAACCTATTCCAGAGTATTAACACACACACACACACACACACACACACACACACACACACACACACACACAATTGTTAAATTTGGGAGTATCTATACTTGCTAGTATTTGGATTTCCTTAATCTCCATAATTTTTTTTTTATCCTTGTTTTCATTTTTCTTATGTCTGAAGCCTTTCTTTTTTTTTTTTTTT